>VZUI01021489.1:0-16755 GCA_013401135.1 Cettia cetti
CCGCGCCCCGGAGCAGCCCGGGGCCAGCGGCGCGCCCTCCGCGCAGGCCGAGGGCGGGACGGCTCAGCGGGGCCGGGCGATCCTTTGTGCGGCGGTGCCGCGCTGCCCGGCCCCGCTGTCGGGCGGCCGCGGTGGGAGGTGTCGCGAGGTCCCTGAGGGCCGCCGCTCGGAGTGGCGCCCGGTCAGCCGGGCTGAACTGCGGGGTCGGGGCAGAGGGAGTAAATAGCTAAAAAATTTTGCTTCTGAATCGGTGCAGCGAGCGCTGATACAGCTTTATCTCTGTAGTACTCGTGTTATTGTTAGATTTGCATAAACCGTGTCTAGTTATATCAGCCTTGTTAGAGCTACAGTATCATCTTGGCCTTATTTAAATAGCAGTGGCTAAATATATCAGCTGTTGCGGTTTGGTAACAAAATCGAGTCTGTTTGCAGCAGGTAAGCGTAACTGTACCGTAATGGAGGGCACACCTGGTTTTGCAGGTGTACAAAGTGCTGTCTTTAAAATTAATAATTATTATAATAGCAGTAAGGCTTCTTCTTCAACCAGGATGCAAAACACTCCTTACATAAGCAACTAATTTTTTTCTCAGTCGTGTAAGTAGTAGGTCTTTAGTCTTTGGTCGATGCCACAAAGTTTTGTGTTCATACATAACCAACCTTGGATCCTAACAATAAGATCTGTTGTTTATGTTGCTGCCATGTTAAATTGTTTCCTTTCGTACAATAAATCTGTGGTGCGAATTTATTTCAAAGGTATAATGCCTGCTCTCTGTATTTCTATCTTCAGTAAAAGTAGTACTTGGTTTGCAGTTTCACAGTTTTCAGTTCATGCATTTTGACTGGAAAAGTTATGCTGCGTAGAGAGTAAAAGATCTTCTTGCATATGCTCTTTGCTATTATCCTTGTGTTTTGGAAATGGACTTCCATCACTCATAAAGGTTCTTGGATACATATATATTGCTGTTGAACACAAAAACGAAGAGCTTGACTCCAGGTAGAAAAAAGATCAGAAAGGCTTTATTTATAATTTCACAGAGCTTTTTTATAACATGCTGCACTAAGGAACTGTATGATTGGTCAGTAAAGACAACACTTCTCTTTATTGGTTAAATAATGGAAACAACATCTGTGAGAGGGTTGTTAGAAATACCACGAGTATTTACATGGATTTGTCCTTGAGACAAGAAAATTTTCCCAAGGAAAGAAAAAATCAGCAGCTAACAGGCTGAAAACTTCACAGATTCAGAAAATCAGACTCACACATATACACTGTATCGTGTGTGTGTATCCATACACACTTATAGGAATACTGCGTGACTGTGTACATCTATACAGTAATAGATCTGTCATATATTATGGTACATCATAATAAAAACAAAAAAAGCAACAGTAGGACAAATACAGGCTGTTTCAGCTGTGTCTTGGTTTGAAAAGACAGGTGTCTGCTAAAGAAGGCAGGAGTCTCCCTTGAAGATGTAAACTCTCTCCTGCCAAATTATTATAATTTTGAAATTAAGGGGCTCTCAGGCAAAGATATGGGAATAGGAATAACAGTTCTTTACTAGGAAAATTAAAATGCAGTAGTACAAAAAAAAAAACCCAAATCACTGACAGAGTCAGAATACAACCTGACACCCTGTTGGTCAGGGGGTTGGTAGCAGTCTAATTGCAATTGTGGCTGCAGTCCTCCTGGAGTGACAGATGTGGTTCTGTTGAAGCAGTGATCCTGTAGAAGGGTGGAGTGTTCCTCTGAAGGTCCAGTGGTGGTGTAGGTGGGTCCAGTCATCCTCTGGGAATCCAGTGGTAACAGGCTGTCCTGGTGTTCTGACTCTTAG
This sequence comes from Cettia cetti, assembly GCA_013401135.1. Classification (NCBI taxonomy): domain Eukaryota; kingdom Metazoa; phylum Chordata; class Aves; order Passeriformes; family Sylviidae; genus Cettia; species Cettia cetti. Next base: position 1,836 of record VZUI01021489.1, read on the forward strand.
ATTTTTATCCAGATAGGTATGCTTGGCACCTCCCCTTGGGTGCAGCATCTCACAATGGGATGATGATATTGTATCAGTCATGTGGTGAGCCTTAATGGCCCATTAACAGAAGATATCCCCCCAGAGGGAGGATGGGTCTTGGAAGAGATAAAGAGCACTTCTTCAACTGGTTTTAACAGATGGTAATAGAATACATACTTTTGGTTACATCTTGCATTGCAGCCCACGACAGGTTGGCTGATTGGTTGGATTATAAAACTGTGGGCTGCCGACTCATAAGAATGGGTACTCTGAAATACACACCAAAATTATCTTCAGGAGTACTCAGTAGGATTCATGCTATTCTAAAATGAAGGCTTCACAGAGAATTATGAACATACTTCACACACATGAGCCAGAGATGGGAATTGGCAAGGAGCCAAAAAGTATTGGCATAGTTAATGCTACAACATATTTGTATTTTTAATTTTTGTTTTCTTGGGCCACAAAATCCCCCCATTAATTATTTATTGTTTCCAGTAAGCAACTACATTTTTATGCACCTCAGTAGGTCACTTCTCACATTCTTCAGCAATCACTGTTGCAAGAAGGCCTTTAGCATTTAGACCTCAGTTGCTGTGAACAGCTGTTTTCTCTGTGTGTTTGGGCCTTCCTTCAGCAAGATATCAATCAATGTTATAAGGAGTCACAGTGTGCTAACAAATGTGTAGTCAGGAAAGAAGTGGTCTTTGTGTCTCATACCCAAAAGGATGGTTTGGTAGGAGAGAGAAGTAAATGGGATATACTTCATGTGTTCTGTATGATGGTTAAAAATTCATGTGTTCTGTACAATGGTTATGCCCAGGTTATTTTTTGCATGGTTTTTTTGGGTCTAGCTCTGTCCAGCTGGCCCTGAAGACATCAATAACAGGTGTCCACATTAATAATTTTGCAGCATCAAACAGATGATGATCTGCTGATAAATATTTCTGAGCTTCCAAGGACCAATCATTTTTCTCACTATCCAAGTATCTTTTATATTCATTTATCTTTGAGAGCAAGGAAGCACAAACACTGCGTTTCTGCTCTGGGAAGGCAGTGTTTTCCATCAATTGCAGATGCTGCTGCAGATCATGACTGAACAATAGTGAATGATGGGCAGTTACTCTGTCCACTAAATGCTGCCATATTCTATCCAATTTATAAATTAATTCCTGCAGCAGCCAGCAATATTTATTCACTGACTGAATAGTCCCAGGACTTGAGTTCTTGCAGTTCTTACAAGCAGTTGCTCTTCTAATTAAAATATTAGAAACGGAGTGGGGAGGAACAGAACTCAAGAAACACAGAGGTGCCTCTTGATATGTTGGGCCTGGGCTTGTCTACCCAGCAGTGTTACAAATTAAAAATCATGTAGAGCAGGTTGTACTAAACAATGGAGCAACAATAAATGGTGTTCTTTATTAGTGTCTGTCTGAATTTAGTAGGGGAGATCATGAGATAACAAACTGATATTAAATTGCTTAAGATAGGTTTTTTATACAAAACCTGGAAGACCATCATGCTGCAGTTACAGTGTACCTTGGAATCCTCTAGATATTTTCAGCATTTTGTGTATTTGTATGAGACTGGAATTGTATTGGGATTTTTTATTGTTGTGTGGACAGTGTGATCTCCTTGTTTTATTTTTATTTTTTTAATGTATAAATTAAAGAAGCTTCTTGTTCAAACTAGCTAAGTTTCTGCATCATTATGCCAGTGGAGGGACTGTGTCAGAACTTTGATGATTTATAACCGCCATCTAATTTCTCACTGGAAATTTTTTCATGGCCACTTCATACCTACTTGCACATCAGCCAATATTTTCTGTTCTATAGTTCTTATCTGTCTCTAGAATTTTCAGAATCATAGAAACATTTGGGTTGGAGAAGAGCTCTGAGATCCAGTCCAGCTTTTGGCTGATCACCACCTTATCAAAACTAGGACCATAGTCCAGTTGTTTCTTGAACGCCTCCAGGGATAGCGATTCCATCACCTATCTAGACAGTAGTGTTTACATACTCCTTCTGTTAAGGAATTTCTCCTGATGTCCAACCTGAACCTCCCCCAGTGCAGCTTGAGGGTATGCCCTCTTGTCCTGTTGCTGGTTGCCTTGGAGTGGAGGCTGACCCCCACCTGGCTACTGCCTCTTTTCAGGTCATTGTAGAGAGTGATGAGGTCACCTCTGAGCCTCCTTTTCTCCAGGCTAAACACCCCCAGCTTCCTCAGCCACTCTTTACAGGACTTGTGTTCCAGAGCCTTCCCCAGCTTCACTGCCCTTCTTTGGACACACTCCAGCCCTTGGAAGTCTTTCTTGTCATGAGGGGCCCAGAACTGGACACAGTACTCAAGGGGTGGCCTCACCAGTGCCAAGTTCAGGGGAAGAATTTACCTCTCCTAATGTCTTCATAGAAAGCAAACTTGTTCTGGCTAAGCATAATGTTAGGCTGGATAAACCAGTATGTCTTAGCTTCCTTTCATGAAACAAATTGTTCTGATCATCATTTTTAGTTTGGTTTGTTGGGGTTTTCACAACTTTTCAGTACGTGTTTCTTTACCGCACCTTGTAGCATAGTACTCAGCATTCTTGCTAGGGTCTTATACAACTCTGCACTTTTTGCTTCTGGGAATACTTTGTTTCTTGGATGTGAGGCCTACAAACAATGTTTTCAAGTCTTCTTACTGTTTGACTCAGACATAATATGATAAAGTAACTGCTTGTATGTGTCCTTGATTTTATCAACAGCTTTCACATTATTGGAGAGTTTGTTTTTATTGGTCCCTCTGTGTAAGGTCTTCCTGTTGTCAAATTGCATGCCATTATCAATACCCACTAAGGGTCCTCCAGTTCTTTTTCTATTATGTTTCAATACTTTCCTGTATATGTGATGCTACTTAGTGTTATCAGAAGATGTCATTAGCAATGTTTTTGATGTAAGTTTAATTATGGCAAATATCAAAGCTTTTAAAAATGCAATAGCTTTGACCAAAGGCTCATTTTTTTATGAACTCCATTAGTAACCTTCTGATCCAATAGCTTTCCATTCAGTGTAGACCACTGTTATCTCTGCCATCAACACACTTGGTTCCTTTCCCATCTTTTTTATCTTAACTGATATGGTATGATATCAAAAGTCCATACCCATACTGCATAGTGTAAAAAGTCCATATAAACTTCCTGCATTTCCTTTATCTTTAAAAATTAGCTGTCTTATCAAAGAAAGATGTCAAGTAATTTTGGCACAGTCTACCTCTGGTGAACCCATGTGATATCTTCTTTGATGATCATTTGTTTTCTTCTTCATCTTTGCATTTTGTAAAAAAGAATAATGATTCTCAGTAGCATGCTGGCTTTTGATCAAATTTATAAACCTGACATATTCTTGATTGCTTTTTCTCCTTTTAAATATAGGCACTGCGCTTGGGTTTTTTCTGCTTTTGAGTTTATAGATTTATTAAAAATCCTTTCTGCTGCATCTTTCATCTCCTGTGCCCATTCTTTCAGAGCACTGGGATAAAGGTGATCCAAATACTGCATTTTCAGCTTCCAATTTCTGCTTTCAGCTGTGTAATTTGTCCTATATTTTAAAGAGTTTGTGCAAGCTTGGGTTTTTTGGATTTTTTTACCTTTGGATAGATATTCAAGCTGTGCTCACAGAACCACAGAAGGTTTGAGATTGAAAGGGACCTCTGGAGGTCATCTGGTCTACCACCCTGCTCAAGTAGGGTCATGTAGAATCAGTGGCCCAGGGCCAAGTCCAGATGGCTTTTGAGTGTCTTCAGGGATGGAGAGAGATGTCACAATCTCTCTGGGCAACCAGTGCTAGTAGTCAGTCACTCTTACACCAAAATAATTTCTTGATGTTCAAAGGCGACCTCATGTGTTTCACCTTTGCCTCTGGTTCTGTTACTTGGCACCACGGAAAAGTGCCCATTTCTCTACTCTGCACTCTTTCTTTGGATTTGAGACCCACCCTGTGGTTTCTTCAGGCTCACCAGTTCAGCTCTCTCAGCCTTTCCTCATGTGTGAGATGCTCCTTCCTTCAGTTTCACCCAGACCATTGTTGAGATCCCAGAAAGAGATCCTTACTGTGTCAGAGCAATTCTGGTAGGGGGGTTGTAGGTGACTTTTGTTATTTTCCATTTTAACTCTGTTTATTCAGAAGAAAGTTACTCAGACTGCACAAATATATGATTCTGACACAATATGAAACTGCCACCACCCTAGACTTTAAGGGCTTTTGCATATGCAGTGTTTGAAATACAAGGCTTTACATGTAGAATTATGTACATATAGAATTGTGTAATACTGAATGAATTTAATTGTCATAAAATCTCCATTTTTAAAATTTTTAATTAGGAAATAAATATTTTCTCACTTGACATCGTTTTAATTCATTCATGAGTCTTGTGCCTTTCCTACAACCAGTTGTGTCCATATTATTTACTCAATATTGCTATTAATTAGCTATTTCAGTACTAGTAGAAATACGTGTTCAAGAATAGCTGGCTGTGTGTCATGATGGTTGCATCACTGTGGAATCGTATGTTTTACTCTAGATCTGATCACTACTGTAACTCCAGACTTTTAAATTTGGGATTGTTTGGCCCAGGTGAAATCCCACACTGAACAGTACCATATAAATTGTGTATGTGTTCTTTCACGACTTCAGATTCTTTTTTGTGCAAGTGGCATAATAATACCTAGTTAACAAAATGAGGTTTTCTTTGGGTCACCTGTCTGCCTCAAATTGCAGAATCTATACTAATCTATATGCTAAAAAGAAAACAAGCTGGGGTTGAAGACAAAGAGCATCAAAACCTCATGTCCAAATTCCGCAGTTTGTATCTGTGTAAAATACTGAACACAGCTCTACTGAACCCCCAAACTCAGAGCAAAGATTTTGAACATGTAACAGGTTACTCTCATGTCACTACCAGCCTTTGTTTAAGCAATCTTCCCATCACTAGCAAAATATGCACAGAAATGGAGTTACCCTTCCCAGGGTTTAAAGAGACACATTCTGTGCTCTTTGTCTTCTTGCAGTAGTGGGAGAAGCTAATATGAGAACTGAGCCCTGAAAATAGTGGGGAAGTGGTTTCCAAGGAGCACGCCATCCTAAGAGAGACAGGAAGTGCCAGGCCCAGCAGAGCTGGCAGCGACATGGCACTGCATCAGGCCTGTGTAGGGAGGAGGTAGGAATGGCGGTGTGTGCTTGGGAGGGATGTGGCACAAAAGGGAAGTACTGGGCAACATCTTAACAACTTAATGCATTCCAATGTCAGGTTCAGAAAGTCAACTCTCACTGCTTATTTAGGCATCAAACCAAGATGCTGCTTGGTGCTGAGGGGCACAGAGGATGTGGATGTGATAGTATTCTGATTTCTGTAAGATTTGAAAGAGATTCTAGGAAGAAGCACCACCATTTCCCAGCATGATACACAGTATACAGAACAGCCTTCAGCTGATGTGTTCTCTACATGCCTACAATAGTAAAACATGTCTAAAACATGGTATTTCTTAGAATATTGGTGCATCACTAAATGTTAAAATCCTTATCTGAACCCTTGTAAACCATATGTTTAAAAGGCTGAGCTTTTATCAAAACACTCAGTTGCATGTTTTCACAAATGGTTTTGGGTTTTTTTGCCTAAATAAACTGTTCTAAAATAATTTTGTTTAAAAAATTAAACAAAAACAAATGAAAACGCCAGGGAATTTAACCTCAGACATTTCTTGTTGTGGTGAGGATTTTAAGTCACTTTCATTCAAAAACCTGAAAACTTTAGGACTTGCAAAATAATGTGATTTTTGTCAAGCATCAGACTTGTAACACCGTAGTCTAAAAAAGAATGTCCCAAACACACATTAGGAAAAAGAAGCTGAAAACCAGCATTCACACACCTTCAATGGTATTGTCAGTAATGCTCCATTAGCAGGATTTTTCTCACTGAATATTGGATGGACTAAAGATGTAATACTCTTATTTTTTACATATGCATGAAATAAAGCCAGTTATCAGTACACAGCTCTGTCAAAGCCACAGTTCACTTGTCATTCTAATGAGCTGGTTTCAGGACTGTGATTTGTCTGCCTGAAGTGTGGGCTGTTGGCAGAAGAGGTGTTTGGGCTTCACTCCTCTTTTGCAGTTTATTCCCATCCTCTTCCTTCTGCTGGCACCTGGATTTGTAGGTGATGCCATACAATGGCTCAGAAAACTGATTAGATAAACTAACTTGGCTAAGAATGTGGAAAAAAAACCCCATCTCAGTTTTTTTCTATCAGATTGTTTCCTTATTCCGTCTCACCACTTGGCTGCATGAGTACTACCATGCATGTTCTAAAGGGGTACTGCAGCTTTCAGCTGCATCCACTGGTAATGGCAGATTAAATTGGCCATGTGAATGCAGCCTGGGGAGATGGCTCTGCTGAGGATTGCAGTGTGCTGTACAGGAACTTGGACTGGTGACGGATGGACTGTTTCAGAGACTTGGCTTCTCAGCGGTTTGCTGAGTTGAAGGGGAGGACAGACCTTGCTCCTTTTCACCACATGACTGGGAGCAGGTGATACTAGAGAGAAAATAAAATAAACTGCAAGCTTTTAACTATGTGAAGAACAGTCAGCTGGTTGTAGAGGCCAAGTCAATTCATCAAGCATTTCTGGATATCCGAACAGAGAGATAAAAGTATTATATGGACTATATAATGTATAAATCTATATTGCCGTTACTATTTTTAATAGAAAACTTTAACATGAAAGTACATGATGATTCAGAATAAATTTTGAGGTCCGTTTTTTAATCATCCTCTGTATTAGTTGCTCTGTAGTCATTTACAGAGGATTAATACTGCAGTACTCCTCTTACAACTTCAAGTCATGAGACAACTTCCTTGAGACACTGGAATAGAAAGAATTGCTTGGTACAGTTTTCATTTTCGTAATGTGACTGCCTTTTGTTTCTTGGATGCCTTTCTCTTCAGTAAAGATGCTTGCACTGTGTGTTGTCATTAGGAGTAAGAATTGACATGGTCTATAAAAGATAAGTTGATTATTTGAAGCCAATGTTTTAAAAGAGGTTTCAAAAATATATCAGAAATATTTCACTGGTTTACCAGTCAGATTCATTGATTTAATTACCTGAGTTTTGAATGTAAATGAAGGAGTAAATCTGTGAGTTAGTGACTGGTATAAAGCAAACCAGCCTTGCTATGTCACCAGTCTAGTCTGATAAACCGGCATGATGAGTGACTTCCCACCTGAAATTCCAGGTACAGAGTCGGCTGGCTTGTTACCTTGTCCTTCAGGGAAAGTAACGTTTACTGCTTTTACTTGCAGTTTTTCCAGTATTTTTCATCTCTGTCAGAAAGGAACTGGTCAGCTTTTCATCTGCATTTGCAGGTTAGCTTTTGAATGGGTAAACAGCAGAGCTCTCAGTGAATTTCAATGCTTTGTCTAGTACGCAATATTTTTTTCTAATGCTTTTCCATGATGGCAGTAATGTGCAACCACCTGCTGTACAATGGAAAGGAAAGAGCATTCCCATATCAGAGATACAATGATAAAGAAATATACACAGGCTTCCTTTAAGACTTGCCAAATTCTAGGGGACACAAGTCCATGCAAAATAGAAACATATAAAATTACAGAATATACTGAGTTGGAAGGGACTCAACTGGGTCATCGAGCCCAACTCCAGGCCCCATGCAGGACACCCCAATAATCACATCATGGTCCTGAGAGCGTTTTCCAAATACTTCCTGAACTTAGACAGGCCTGATGCCATGGCCACCTTCCTGAGGAGCCTCCTTCAGTACTCAGCCACCCCCAAGCTACAAATTTTTTTCCTGATATCCAACCCAAACTTCCCCTGACCCAGCCCCATGCCACCCCCGCATGCCGAGTCCTGCCACTGGTCAAGATATTGTGCATGGAAAAATATCTGGGAACAGTAATAGATTAATGGCTTTAAAATAGTTCTCAGAGCCTACTTGTAAATCAGATGATACAGTAGTGCTGGAGAAGCCAAGGTCTGTGCTGCTGTGGCAGTGAAAGCAGAATAGAAAATCTAAATGACTCTTTGGCTGCCTTGAAGTCATTGTCTAATATTAGCCCTGTCAGCAGTGCCTGGCACTTTGTCAGTCGGCGCTCAGGAGGAGGTGGTTACCAGCCAGGAGAATATGACCAAGGCTTTTAAATACTGTTGCTTGGAAAGTCTTATTAATGGCTGAATGTGAGATCGATGTGCAATAATTCTTTCAAGCAGCTTCTTTTTAAAAGCCTTTAGCAATCTGTCATCCTCATCTCCCTCCTCCCAGTTAGAAAGCCACATTAGTCAGGAGAAGTCGCATGATCCTGGGAAGTTTCAAACTGCATCCACTGATGCTGTGAGGAAAATGCCACTGTGCAGGGACACAGGTGCAGTTACACTGACAGCTTCTTCTCATCCTCACCTCGAGTCATCCTGGAGGGACAAGCAGAAAGAAACGGAGAGGTGGGCAAGATTCTGTCAGGTGCATGGGAGCAGTACCAAAGAGAAAAATGGAATACACTCTTCCAGGAGACAAAGATCGCACTGTCTGTGAGTGTTAGCTCAACTTTTTCAGATCTGTTTTCAGAGAGGTAAAGATTTCAATACTGGTAATTTGTTCGGAGTTTAGCCACCTGTTCAGTGTACCTTAGCCTTTGCTGTCATTCTGGTAGAAATGTTTAATCTTTTGGAATTTTAAACCGATAATTCATAATTTGTAGTTATTTTGGAGGTGACTTAAGCTCCCACAGTGTTTTTGACATATTGGAAACCTCAGCTTTGAACAACATCCATATTTTAAGAGATCTTTAAGCCTCTTATTTTGTCCAGTGAAATTAAATACTGCTTCTAAGGTTAATCTGTTTCATTAACCACTAAGTGGCAAATTGTATCATAGTGAAGAACATGGGTGAGGGAAGCCCCTGTCTTTATTGGAGAAATGGTGAGTCATTTACTTCATGATGCATCAGCAAAAATAATTGGGTGTGGTTTTGATTTTCAGCTGCTATTGTAACAAGGCTACAAAAGCTAACAGTGTCTTCGTCTGATATGTGCTTGCAAAGGTTTTTCTCAGAATATGCACAAAATGCCTCAAATATTAAAGTGCGATATGTGTGCTTGCAGGGCTGTAATAGATGTAAGTATCTGAGTATTTATGTATCAAAAGCAATCTCTTTTCTAAGGCTAGAATTCTCTACTAATTGAGCTTTTCCATCACATAGTAGTAGGCGATATTATGTTTGATTATCGTTTAGTGTTTACCTTGATTTTTTTTGGTCTTTTAATTATTATTATTATTACTGTCTTATAATTGCAAACACAATGCTTAGTCTTCAGTTTAGATGATGATTTTTCCTGACCCAACTTAATGCTCTATTAAAATAAGCACTGGGGAAGTGTTAAAGACAGTAATTTAGTGGACTGTTCTTTAATCCTGCAAAAAATATCTTGGGTTTAGAATGAGTCTCAACCACTTTCAGCAATGAAAAAATAAGAATTGTAATTAAACATATGCATGTGAGTGAAATAATTTTTAGCAATATGGATCTAAAATAAATATGCTTATTGAGTTGCAAATGAGGAGGAAAGGATTTTCTTTCTTGATTCTCTTAACAAGAGCTTAGATAAACCTACACTGTACTGTAAATGGCTACTATTGAATGACTTCGCAGTATTACTATAGCAGATTAGAAAAGTCATAAAAAGATAAGTGGTCTTTGTGTTGGTCTCTGCTGAGTCCATAGAAAACTCGGATTCTTCAAACTTTCAAAAGCTATGTTCCTACTCAGTACATCAGCTGTTTCTGACTATCTCGCTTCACTTGTTAAGAAGTTTTTTTCATATATAATCTGTATAAAGTATACACAAGAAGAATGGCATTTAGTCTTCTGTCTCTTCTGGAACTGTTTCATTTCCAGCACTCATTTTGGACAATTAGTATAATTTTTAAAAATGCCTTGGCCGTAAATGTAATCTGCTGTCTCCTGTGTCTCAGAGAGTGACTTATAAGAAGCAGCAGCAACCTGGAAGAAACTTTAGAAATAAATACAGCATATTGCTGAAAAAGCTTGTTTTGGTATCACTTACTTTAGATAATATTTCCTATCAGTAACTGGTAGTATGATAGTAACATAATAATAAGCTTACTTATTTTTTAAAATTTCCTCTCTACTTTGTACATTATTCATTACCCTGTCACTCTGCCAAAGACAACTAAAAATAAACAAACCTGACTGCCAAACAGGAGTAATGATTCTAGTTATTATCTAAGTTGAGAGGGGTTGAAAGTAAAAATTAAAAGTACTTGGAATAGACTCCTCTAGAATAATATGTTGTATTAATAGGAAGACAAGATTTTGTATTTAAAATTCCTTCTTCGTGCCATCCACTGAAACAAGCTTGCTGTCCCTTTACCTTACATTCTAATAGAAAATCTTTCACAAGTCTAAATTTTTTTTTTGTTTTGTTTACCACCTGTTACTGCTTTCAAGGGTAAACTTTCTGGTGTGTCTTGAATTTCTTGAAATGAAAGTGTAGCATTTATATCACATGCAGAAATGTAAAAGCTGTTGTGCTTTTTCCTTTTTGATGTTGGACTGTTGTAAAAAGGAAGGTATGAATTCTGGGCAAAAAAAAAAAAAAGGGAGGAAACAAGGCAGAGGCCTCCTATTTTCCCCAGCAAATAAGTTAAATGATATTTGCAGGTGAAAGCAGGTGAGCCTAGCAGTGCTGATGAACAACAGCATGAGTTGAAACCAAGGAACTTTTCTCACGGTTAGACGTGCATGTTCAAGGATATGTGCATGTCTGTGATTTTTTTTATGGGAAAGAAGGCTTTTAGGAGTGAGAGGTTTGGGTTAGGATCTAAGCTAAAAACTCAGAGCTATAATTTGTAATACATAAGATACATTATGAGATTTAATTAATGCTTTTAGAGCTTTGTGAGGATGAAACATGCTTTGTAAACATTAAGTGTAGTACTTCTGTCTCTTGTACTGAAACACAGTATACAAAATAGGATATTTTAATGGTATCACATTGCAATTCTGCAGTCGCATAATTAATAATTTTCTGATTCCTTGATAATATTGGAAATTCTGTATGAATGTCCACACATAAAATCTACCCTCTGACTTTTAACAATTGCTTTAATGGATTTTCTAGACATTACTTACATGTCATGGGACATACTAACTATAGATTTGTGGAGACATCCTCCATTTTTTCCTCTTTTGATTATAGGCAGTCATGAGTTATACAGACCACACAGCTTTGCAATTGACAGGCCTGTTAGGCAGTAGGAAATGAAATACAATAAATAAATAAATAGTGTGGGTTTGTGTTAGCATAGACTAATGTATGTATGCCATCTGTGGTTTTTCTTATAGGAGTATAATCTTCAGATTTTTCTAAGCAAAATGTGAAGCTGCCTGTGCTACACAAGAGCCCTCATTCTTAATGGAAGATTTTTGTGATCAGTTTGTTAAGAATCCTAATAATGTAATTTCAGAAGGACCTCAACCCAAGTCTTATTCATTGCTTTCTTAACCCGTATCTTGCATGCTTCTAATTGATTCAGAAAGTGAAACAATGGTTTTACTTATATAAGGAATTTTAGTGACAGCATAGTTCTTGGTCATTGAAGTTTGTAAAAATACAGGATTTTCCCAATATGCAAGTAAGTTCTGCTAATAATACTTTAGAAAGAATGGGCTAGTCAAAGCATGGGGTGCCAAAGAAATCTGTTAGACAAAGATTTTGTACCTGAGTAGTTTCTGAGAAACTGAAAGAGAAAACCCATTATCTACTTTAGGGTATAACATTCACATTAAATTTTAATTAGTTTTCATCGCCTAAGCTAATAGGCAGAAAACTGATTTCCAGTTCTGAACAGGGATAAAAAAGTATAGATTTACCCATTATGGGACCACGTAAATGCCTTCTAAGAGTTAGTCAGAAGGGTGACTACTAAGATTCTACCATATTCTACCTCAGTTACAAGAACAAATGAAATTATTCTTTCTAGTTAGGGGCTGAAATTTCATTAACATTTGGAGAGATGGTGTATTTTTTTTACTGTTTTGTAGAGTAGAAAATCTACTAACTATAGTTAGATGGAAGGTTGTGACGTAACTTAGGTAGCCAGTAAAAGAGAGGAATTGGGCATTCTCACATCTATGCCATATTTCACTTACTAGTGATAGCTTTCAGGATTTTAGATAATTCAGTTTTCAGTGGATAGTCTCTATCTGTCTCTACCTCTGATTCTGCCTTCCTTCACGAACCATTTTTGTGAGGAAATGGAACTAATCTAAATAGCAATAGACAAGGTTTCTTGATCAACTTTTAAAAAATTATCTCATCATGAACCCCAAAGAAAGGTGGACACTGAGAAAATAGTAGAAAAACTCCTTGGCATTTTTTGGTTATTTTTCCAGCTGTCTGTATGTTGGTGAGTGCCAATGAAGTACAAGAATAGTCGTGTCATATGATGGCTGCCCTTGCTCGTGGCAAGTATGGTCAAGATGATGGTCAGGTTTGCCAAGAGCCTAGATATGATTTCCTTGAAGTTCTGCCTGGAGTGAGCCTTATAACTGTGATTTTTGAAGAAAACATTTCTGTTCACCCATTGCTTTGTCTGTGTCTTCATCTAAATGGGGAAAATTCCATGCTCCCCTGAAAGTTCTGGTGTGGAGGTGTTTAGGTTGTTCCGGATGTGTTGGCAGTGTACAGCCTGGCTCTATATGAAAGCCATTTTAAGGAGACAAGGTTATGCATCTCCATGCATATTCTCAGTTTTGTCCTGAAGTTATTAGGTGAATTTAACAGTGTCTTAAATAGAACAAGTATTCTAGTCTATTACATTTTCTCTTCCATTTTAATTAAGGAATTCCGGTAAAATAGCATGTTCTACTTAGAGAGAAACAGCCGGTCCAGAACAGCACATTTTAATTAGAGTTGGATGCATTTTGAAAAAGTACTCAACCATGAAAGAAGGGTACTTGGGAAAACACAGGATTGTGTCACACTGGAAATATTCTCACAAGGAAATGAGTCATTAACCTATCTTAGTGTTTTGCACAATCATTGTCATTGTGGGTAAGTATGATTGTCTGTATCTGTGAGTTGATAGGAATATTTAAGTTTCAGGTAATGACTAGATGCTGAATCTGTTGTGAGTAACTGAAACAGTAAACACAAGTATGATTTTGCATGCTTTAAATAGATTAGAGGGATTAAAATAACACTTTGGTGATAGGGTTAACAAAATTCCTAAAGGTAATGTTAATTTGTTCAGTTGGTATGAATGATGGCTTCCAGGTTTTATTTCATGGCAGGCAGTCATTTGAGATTTAGCTGTGTTGGTACATAGTCAGAGTTGGGAGGCCCCTTCACAACTTGCACCAGCAAGTTAATGATGGTTGGTGTAACACTTTGTGGTAGGTGGTTATTTCTGCAGACCTCCACAACTGTGCATCATTTAGTGTGAAGTTTTTACTTTTTATATACAATATTTTGTTTGATAGTATGTGAAATTAAGATGTTGGTGTTTTTTCTATGCAGTTGGCTAGTTTGCATACTCAAGTTAATAAAATTTTTTAGGGGTCAGAATTAATCCCTGACCAACTAGGCTGTATCAGACAGATTGCTGAGAGTTTCTCTTAAAAATGAAGTCTCTACGTGTCCTGAGTAGAACTGGAGTTATCCTAGGTATTGTTTTCATCAAATGTGTCTTAGATACTGGCGTATATGTAGGTGTAAACTGAAAAATGAGAGTTAAGTAAATCTGGATACCAGGTGCAGATGACAAGAAGAAATTTCACAGATCTATATAGATAAATATCTAATAACTCTAAATATCACTATTCTCTGGTGATTAGAATTCCATACTTTATCTGTTTTATTAAGGACTGATTGTAAATAATTTGTTTTGCCAGCAATTTTTAAAAGTTGAGTTGGTTTTTTTGTTTGTGTGCTGTGGGGTTGTTGTTTTTTTTTTAAAGTGAGAATACTAGTGCCATCCTTGGAGAGGGCAGAAACTTTTTTCTAATTTTTTTTCCCATTTCTCAATCATTGCTGCTTGTGTGGTTGCTGAATTCACAGTGGTGTTTTGTGGGAAACGTGGAATGATTTTTAACTTTTTTTTTCTCCTTTTTGTTTTTATAACTCCCTTTTCAGAATTCCCCACTGTACCAATATCTGCAGGACTTGGGACACACAGATTTTGAAGTATGTTCCTCGGTGTCACAGAAGGCAGAGCAATGTGCAGCTGCAGAAGGCCAAAGGGAGCAGACTGTGCATGCTGCCCAGAAGGTGAGCTCTTTCCTGTTGCTGAGTATTTATCTTCTCACAAGAAAACTGCATTGCTTCACAATAGGAGAAATGGGAACAGAGAGAAATCGCTTCCTGTATTCAAAAAAAACAAAGGCAAAAACCCCCAGACAATGAACCTCAGCTCGTTACCATATAATCGTGGTTAATCAGTATATTTTGGAGTGTTTCTTTGCACTTGTGTAAGCTAGGGAAGCAAGAAGCTTTGATAAATAATTTTTTAAGTTGTCTTGGGTTATGGAACCAAAAAAATGTGTATTCTATTTCATCTGTTGAAATTTCATCAGTTGGGGAAATGTTGTTTTTTTTCTTTATCTCTTGTAACTGCGAGGGTAGGGGGGTGGATGCTTTCTGATAATGGCCCAGCTGCTAAAACCAGGTGGGGCAGTGTTTTTTATCTCTTTCATCACTCATTCCCCACCATGGGGATATCTGCTGATAATGGCCCATTAAGGCTTCCCAATCACATGACACATTCCATCATCCCATTGTGAGGTGCTCCACCCAGTGTTGGGGGGAGCCCAGACTTCCTACCTGGATA
>VZUI01021493.1:0-24677 GCA_013401135.1 Cettia cetti
TTCCTTCCCCCTTTTTTCCTTCCCCCTTTTTTCCTTCCCCCTTTTTTCCTTCCCCCTTTTCTCCCCAGGTGTTACATCACCCTGACCCAGTCCCTGCACCTGACCATGAGTGGGGCCCCCGCTGGCCCTGCTGGCACTGGCAAGACAGAGACCACCAAGGACCTGGGCCGTGCCCTGGGCATCATGGTGTACGTGTTCAACTGCTCTGAGCAGATGGATTACAAGGTACTGCCCCCCAAAAACTGCTCTGGGACCTGCAGGATGGGGTTGGACAGCTGGCCTTCCTCTGATCCATCCCCTCTCCTCACATCCCTGCTGCCTCCCTTCCTGCTGAGCAGATTTCTCTCCTCCTTTTTGTCTCTAAGACTTGCACAGGGTCCCTGAGGAGGCAGAGACCTGAACTGTGCCCTCTGCCCTGCTCCACCTTTCCCTTCCCTTCTGGAGTTAGGTTCCACATGAAATTCTCCACAAATTCTGGCCTGATCAGTCGAGTCCAAGGCTGTGCTGATCCATTCCCTCTCTCCAGACCCACAGCTACCTGTGCCAGGCATGGGGAGAGACCTCTCCTGGTTTCTCAGGATCCCCTCCTGGTTTCTCAGGATCCTCTCCTGGGAAGAGGCCAGCACTGGGCCATGGGGCTGATCCCTGTACTCTCCACGGGGCACTGGGTTTGGTGGCCTTGGATCATATTTTATCCAGCTGAGCTCTCTCATGGATGTAGGGCCATCAGTAACTCAGCCCAGGTGACCTTTGGATGGTACCCGAGTGCAGAGATGTCAGGAGAGTGCAATTAGCAAATCAAGTGGCAAACTGTGCAGAGCTATAAATATTATAATTGAGTTGTGCCTGCTGCTCCCCTGCACTTTTCTAAATACCCACAATAGACTGTAAATTGCTATAAATAAACAGGCAGGGAAATCAAATCCATTTTTTGCTGGAGTGAATTCCGTTTGTGATTTCGCTCTTGTAATTTTATTTTATTTTTTTCTTTTCAGTCTTGTGGGAATATTTACAAAGGCCTTTCCCAGACAGGAGCCTGGGGCTGTTTTGATGAATTTAACAGGATCTCAGTTGAGGTCCTTTCTGTGGTTGCTGTACAGGTAAGTGGAGAAAATCTTGTGGAGAAAAAGATTTCCTTTTCTCCCTCCTTTTCTCCCTCCTTTTCTCCCTCCTTTCCTCCCTCCTTTCCTCCCTCCTTTCCTCCCTCCTTTCCTCCCTCCTTTCCTCCCTCCTTTCCTCCCTCCTTTCCTCCCTCCTTTCCTCCCTCCTTTCCTCCCTCCTTTCCTCCCTCCTTTCCTCCCTCCTTTCCTCCCTCCTTTTCCCCTTCCCTCACACAGGGTCAGGACAGAAGAATTTGAGTCTTGGGGGACTTCAGTGCTGAAAATTGAGTTGCCAAAATATCAAAGTTCTTCTGGTCCTAAATGTCAGCTGCAAGTTCATGTTTTGGGAATCCCAGTGTTTGACTGAAGTGCTGAATTCATCCTAGGCCTGCTTTGGGGCTTGGCATTGCAGAAATCAAGGTCTAGAGCACAGAAGTTTCAACACTTCTGTAAAAGTTTTGGTCAAAGGAATTGTTCTGAACCCCTCCACGAACTGTTCACTCTCATCTCTCTTTCTCTCATCATCGTACCTCATCTGATGTCCCAAAGAAATCCCAGGCAGGTACAGGTGTTTGTGTGTTCCCTGTCCATTTCCCTTCCATCAGATTCTAGTTTAAAGTTGTCATTGAAAACCGCCTTTGGGGATCTTAAAATAAAAGGGAGGACTGAACAAAAGAAATCCAGATATGAGTCAGCTGCTAATGATTCCCTGGCTCCCGGCTGGAGCGTGGTGTCAGAGCCAGGCAGGGCTGTCACTCCATCACCGCCGCTATTAGAGGGTAACCATGGCGATGGTTAATTGGCTCCCTCAGTCATGCAGCTCCTGTCGATGTGGGTCCTTACACTGAGAAACGCCCTTAATTGCTTTGCTTTAAGGCGGCGAGCAGGGGTGAGTTCAGGGCAGCCAGCAGAGAGATTCCTCCCGGGATGAAGCGATGTTTGCAGGGAGGTGAGCTGGCCAAAGGGAACCGCTCCCCTGGGGAGGTGGGCGAGGGTCTGGCTGTGGTGGACTCCAGATTGGAAGGTGGGCAGTGAGGTGGTCTGGCTGTGTTTCCTGTTTAGGAAAACGGGTATTTTTTTTATGGAAAGGGTGATAAAGTAATGGAGTTGTCTGCCTGGGGAGGTGGGGGAGTCACCACCCCTGGATGTGTTTAAAAAAGCCTGGATGTGGCACTGGGTGCCAGGGTTTAGTTGAGGTGTTGGGGCTGGGTTGGACTCGATCTTAAAGGTCTCTTCCAACCTGGTGATTGTGTGATTCACTCTACCCAATGGAAGGTGGGCAGTGAGGTGGTCTGGCTGTACTGGAATCATTCCACCAATGGAAGGTGGGCAGAGAGGTGGTCTGGCTGTTCTGGAATCACTCCATGCAGTGGAAGGTGGGCAGTGAGGTGGTCTGGCTGTTCTGGACTCACTCTTTGGAAAGTGAGGCATGAGAAGAAAAAGCTGCAATCAGGAAAGTAGAAAAAAACAACCAAGTGTCTTCTGAAGCAAACTCTTGCAACACTTTTCAGCTGACTGTCCAGTCTCTTCAGCTCTTTGCTGCTTTGTCAGAGCTGGATTGTGATGGGAGACACACAAAATTACCCCAAACAGTGTAAAAAGCTTTATGTGGTCAGTAAAACCCCAAACCAGAGCAGTGATAAGCCCCAGTCATCATGGGCCAAGCGTAGGGAGGGCAGCACTGGGGTTTTTCATACCTGAATACCAGCACTAAGCACAGCTTTGGTCCCTAGGTGAAGAGTGTGCAGGATGCAATCCGGGAGAAGAAGAAATCCTTCAATTTTCTTGGAGAAGACATCAACTTAGTTCCCTCAGTGGGGATTTTCATCACCATGAACCCTGGCTATGCAGGACGAACCGAGCTACCTGAGAATTTAAAAGCTCTCTTCAGGTGAGTCCAGGTCAGGTTTTGTGACCTGTGTAATTAAAACTGGCAGAAATCATCTTTTGGAACATCCAGGCTTCATTTTCTTGGGAAATTCACTTGCCTTGGGGATTCACAGATGGTTTCAGCCTTGTGCACCAAGCCTGGATTGGGGAATGCACAGGGAGGACAAGGGAAAGGCAGTGTGGGCAGACTGGGAGAGTCTCCAGGTGCTCACTGGAGAGGACCTGGAAGATAAAGCTACAAATCCACTGCCCTCGAGCTCTGTAGTCAGCACTTGCTGTGCAATCCTTTCCTCCCTAGGCCCTGTGCCATGGTTGTGCCAGACTTTGAGCTGATCTGTGAGATTATGTTGGTGGCCGAGGGCTTCCTCGAGGCCCGGGCCTTAGCCAGGAAGTTCATCACACTCTACCAACTCTGCAAGGAGCTCCTGTCCAAGCAGGTGAGCCCTCTGCTGTGCTCTGGGTCCCCAAAATCAGGGATGTGACACTGCTCTAGATCCCCCAAAATCAGGGATGTGACACCCTGCCATGCTCCTCCACAGGTGAAGCATCTCAACTTTCAGTTCCTGGCTGCCTTTGTGGCAGCTGCTGGGAGGAGGGAGGGTTTGTGATCACCAGAGCAGTGACATTGTCAATCTGCTCTCCTGGAGGATCTGCAGGGACAGAAGCACTTGGCCATCTGCATTAGTGAGAAAGATTTTTCAAAAGCCTGACATGCCATCATGGCTGGGGCAGTGCTCAGTGACCTTTTGCATTCCAGTCTCTTAGCTCCTGTTGATTCTGCTGCCTGCAAGGGGTTCATGATGACTGTTCCTCTCCTAGTCCAGCTAAAGACTTTTCTCCAAGTGTTGACCATGTAAGGTCACCTCTGGTGCAAAACTCTGGTTAATCAGATTTTAGCTTGCCATTATCTGCATAGATCAAAGCTGGGGTAAGTTAAATCAGGATTCCAGAAGGAAAATCTGATCTTGGCTGTGCCAGCGTGAGCTGGGGAGGATTTCTGCCTTGTCACAGAAGCTTTGTGCTGTGCAGCTGGAGGCCCTGTGGGGGCTCTGGCCTCCCACATGAAGCAGTCAAGCCGTTGGGCTGTGCTTGTTGACTCGGGAGTTCCTCTCATGCCTCTTTAGGATTCCTTTCCAGCAGTGTCCTCCCTGCCCCTGCTTGGTGCACTGTCCCCAGGACCAAACGCCCCTGGTAACCTGGTGATGGAGAAATTTGGGTGTTTGAGGCCTCAGAATGGGCTAACAAGCCTTCCACCTCAGTAGCTCCTGCAGATCCAGGGCTCTGGCAGGAGTTGCTTGACCTGCACAAAGGCCAAGGTTTTAGGGTTTAGGGGAAAAAAATTGCTTAGGTCTCCAGAGTGCAAGTCCTACTGCTGACTTAGTCCCAGCTCTGAGCCCGTGTGGCATCAACAGCTGAATCCTTTGACTCCTTAGCACTCTCCCTGGTGGGAAACTCACCTGAAATGGAGACCAGGTGGCTCAGGCTGGACACAAACAACAAATTCGCATTTCCAGTGCTGACTGCTCTGGCAGCTGGGGCTGCTGGTTCTTCCCCCTGCCTGGCACTAGCCATAAACTCACCCCTGTTCCTGTCAGGACCACTACGACTGGGGTCTGCGGGCCATCAAGTCCGTGCTGGTGGTGGCCGGCTCCCTGAAACGCGCGGAGCCCGAGCGGCCCGAGGAGCAGCTCCTGATGCGCTCCCTCCGCGACTTCAACGTCCCCAAGATCGTGACAGACGACCTGCCAGTGTTCCTGGGGCTGATTGGGGACCTCTTCCCTGCGCTGGATGTGCCTCGGAAGCGCGACCTGGATTTAGAGGCCGTGGTGAAGGAGGCTGTGCTGGAGCTGCGGCTGCAGCCTGAGGACAACTTTGTGCTCAAAGTAAGACCAAGGGATGTTCTGCTCTACCTGCAGCATCAGCAGCTCAGCTGGGTTTTCTCAGCTGTGTTTGCTTCTTCAAAAAGGGCTCTGCACAATCACAGAATTGTAGAATGGTTTGGGTTGGAAGGGACCTTAATGCTCAGCTCGTTCCACCCTCTGTTGTGGGCAGGGACACCTTCCCCTATCCCAGCTTGTTCCCAAGCCCTGTCCACCTCACCCTGGACACTTCCAGGGATGGGGCAGCCACAATATTCCCCTCGGAGATAGATCTTGATGGAGGACAATCCTGACTGCTCCTAAATCCAGCTCTGCCCCTTCCCCGGATTTGCAGAGACTGACTCCTGTAGGCTCCTGCACATGTGGCCCCAGGAGTGCAGAGCCTCCTTGGCTGGTGGCTGTCATGTGTCAGTAGTGCTGGAGGTTTGTCTGCTGCTCAGGATTTCACCTATCACAGTTAGAGTGGTCAGAACTCGGGGTCAAATCCCTCCTATACAAGAGGCCCAATAAGAGCTAATTCCACAGAATGGTTTGGATTGGAAGGGACCTTAAAGGACACCTCATTCCAACCCCCCTGCCATAGGCAGGGACTCTTTCCCCTAGAGCAGATTTTGCAGGTTTGAACCTGTCTGAGCCCTGGGGGTGTTTCCCCAGGTGGTGCAGCTGGAGGAGCTGCTGAGTGTCCGGCACTCCGTGTTCGTGGTGGGAGCTGCAGGCACAGGCAAGTCCCAGGTGCTGAGGTCCCTGCACAAAACCTACCAGAGGATGAAGCGCCGCCCTGTCTGGACAGACCTCAACCCCAAGGCAGTCACCAATGATGAACTTTTCGGCATCATTAACCCAGCAACGAGAGAGTGGAAAGATGGTAAATGTCTTTTCATGGCTGAATTTGGAGATAAAAAAGCTGTTTTTAATGAAGCTCCTGAGTGGCAGCAGGGTGATGGGTCTCTGTGTGCAGGCCTCACTGCCCAGATGCTGCTCCCAGCCGTGGGAGGGTTTGCTGTTGGAAGGGCATGCAGGGTGGCACAGCTTTTTGGGAATTTATCCTTTTGCCATAAGGATTATTATCTTTTCTATTAACACTGACACTTCCCAATTCCTAACTGGGGCTTGGCTGCTGATGGAAGAAAATTCTCTCCTGTCCTGTGCTGTGCACTGGGGCCCCCAGAAAATGCCATTGCCAGGTTTCTGTGGCTGGACATTCCCAGCAGCCTTTAAGAGGTGTTTTTCCACTAAATATCCCTGCCTGATCTCTAGCACACGGTGTTTGTTTGCCAGGCTGTTGATCCTGATTGCTCCTGAGGAGGATGAGATGAGCATTTAAAAGCTGCTGAAAGATTACAGAGATGTGGAGTGAAAAGGTTGGGTTGTGACTAATCCAGAAAGGCAGCTTTGATTCCCTGTGTGGCTGTTCTGGGAGCTGAGGGGGAGGTGAGGGAGGACGGCTCCATAAATCATCCTTGGCCAGAGGTCTCCAGGAGAGGAGCTGCCACCACCTCCCCTGCCCTCTGCCACCACCCCTCCTGCCCCCTGCTCTGCTCCAGTGCCAGGGTTAATTTCTTTTTAATTGTGATTGGAGAAGCTAAATCAAAGTGACAGAGGGAAGTGTGGGATGTAGCCAGCACCCTGCAGAGCGAGCTGCACATTGGGAATTGTGGATCAGGGACTGTGGGTGGCACTGGGCAGCAGGAGAGACATTGGCAGGTGGCTGCCCAGTGTTCTCAATCCTCTAATGTTTCAAGAGAACTTACAGGAGTTCTCTCTGATGGCTCAAGGCAGATTTTTTTTCTGCATTAACCATTGCTGAAAATGTTGTTTCTTCATGTCAAAGAGCAGCCAGGCCATTTTCAGCACAACCTGACAAGAGAGGATGTCCCCTTATGGATCAGCTCCTCCTCTTCCCGAGTTCATCCTGTCACTCACTGCACTGCCAGCAGCGAGAAAGTTTGTACATCTTAGGTGGAAAAAGGCCCCACAAGGGAATCCTAAAAGTGTTATTTGTAGAACCAACCTCTTCTTTCAAATCCCAAGACCTCTCCGTGGTGTGGATGCCTGAGGTTGGGAGCAGGGCACTTCCCTGCAGCTGTGCTGTGGTGTGTGATGCTCTCAGGCAGGAGCTGCTGCTGACACTGGCAGTGCTGCAGTGGTTGCCAAGCTGTGTCCAGCATGAGGAATGGAGTCCAGGCAGAGCCAGGGAGGTGTTATCTCTGACCCCATCTCGTAGCTGTGTCAGCTGAGCTCTTCTGCATTTGCTGTGCACAAGTTTTGTTAGGGTGATGCAGTGCCACCGGCGGTTCCTGACCTGGATCAGGGGGGGGAATAGCTGGTCCAGGAGAAACAAAAAGCATGCCTGTCACAATTCACCAGAAGAGAGGCTGTTTTTAATGTTTGCCTGATGTTCCTTCATGCAGACCAGCCTTTCCCTAGATATTTCCTTGTGTGGAGGAGAATGATGGTTTTGTGGAGCTCTCATTTGCCCTGCAGTACTTCTGCTCTGTTCCCAGCTTCCTCGCTCTTCTTAGCATTCATTATTTACTCCCCTTGAGACTCTGTATATTCTGTCTCCTTGATTTCACTGACATTTTGTTCTGTCACTCAATGTCAGTCTGGGCTTGTTCTTCCTTCAGTCTCACTAAAGCCATGACCCAGTGTTTAAAGCATCTTGAGTTTCCTGGTATACTTCAAGCCACAGGAAAAAAAAAAAAAAAAAAAAAAAAAAAAAAAAAAGAATTTCTAAGGCATATTCAGATGGTTTTCTCTGCATTGTATAGTTTATGGGGTTTTTTTTTTCCTCTGAGTATCTGCTCTTCATTTTTCCTATACCTTATGGTTTTCAGTGGGAATGAAGCTCATGTAGGCCCACAGTCATTCTCAGTGACAATAACTCTGATAATATTTTTTCTTCAAAGCAGATATCATCATATAATATTATTTATGTCCAGATGTAAAGAGTTATGAATGTTTAAGGGGAAAGAATAATTTTTAGGAAGTTGCTGGAAAAATCTGTTAGAGCAGGTGACAACATCAATGTTCATCAACATATTTGTGTCACCCTCCCAGGACTGTTTTCATCAATCATGCGAGAGCTGGCCAACATCTCACATGATGGTCCCAAGTGGATGGTACTAGATGGAGATATTGATCCAATGTGGATTGAATCTCTTAACACTGTGATGGATGATAATAAGGTAATGGATGTAAGGTAAAGAAACAGGTATTCCTTGTCAAGTGTGATTCAGCCTGAGGGAAATGCAGATTGTAATAACATCTCCTGGAATAGTGCAGCTGTGTTTCTTCAGACACACCAAACAATATTGCATAAAGGCAATGGTGCATGAGGGAAATAACTTGAAGCTTGTTTTCATTGGAATTTCCCTATTCTGGAGAGTCGTACTCGTGAGTAATTGCAAATGTCTTGATCATAACTTTAGGCCCTTAATAGACCTTAGCATCAACAGGATACCAAAGTAGTAAAACATAACTTAACATTACTCAGACATAGACATAGTGAAGCTTAACTGTGCTTAACTCTTATCAACACTTAATTTGTACCAAATGAAAATATAACCTATTCTGACTCCATTATTGCAAAAAAGGTAACTGAAAATTTGGTGTATAACAGCTGAACATAATATAGCAGCAATGTGGATTTACTGTAGAGATTACTAAGGTGTGACAAGTATATTATGATTTTATGTAATTTAGCCTTGAGAATAACTCATAGAAACTGCAGCTTTACTAAAGAAAAGGGGACAACAGCTTAAAGTTTGGCAAACTGCTATTCAACTTTGCAGCATTTTGCATATGTCTGTACAATACATTTGAGCTTCTTCCATTTCCTTCTATGTTTCTTGAAAAGTTTCTGGGTTGCTGGATTGCTGTTATTTGTTTCATCACTCTGTGGTTTTCGTTTTCCATCTCCCTCTGGAGCTGTTTCTTGGCAGCTGCTGCTTTCTTCTGCAGGCAGGCAGAGGCCTTCTCCTGCTGCTCTCAGATCTTTTCCGCCTAGATCTGCCCAATCATTCAATCTTAAACTGTTTCCTGAAAAATTCCTTGATTTAAAATTCGATGGGTCCCTTTCTGGATTCAGTGAACCTGCGTCTTGCAAATCTGTCCCTTTTCCTGAGGCAAAATCCTTTTCTCGCTGTTGTATTCTTGTATCTTGGGTTGCAATGCAAGATGTAACCAAAGGTTCTATTACCAGCTGTTGAAACCAGTTGAGGAGGGGTTGTTCTTTATCTCTTCCATACCCACCCTCCCTCCAGGGGGATATCTGCTGTTAACGAGCCATTAAGGCTCAATGCATGACTGATACAATTACATCATCCCATTGGGAGATGCTGCACCCAGGGGGAGGAGCCTGGCATTCCTGCCTGGATAAAACCTGAGAGTCAGAACACCAGAGCAGTCTGTGTGCACTGGATTCCCAGAGGAAAACTGGACTCATCCCAGCACCACTGGACCTTCAGAGGAAAACTGCACCCTGCTACAGGATCATCTCTGCTCCAACAGAACCCCATCTGTCACTGCAGGAGGACTTGATGGGACTGCTCCCAACACCCTGACCAACAGGGTGTCGAGGTGTATTCTGACTCTGTTAGTGTTTTTTTGTTTGCTTGCTTTTTTTTTCCTACTTCTACATTTTGTTTTTAATATTCTATATATTAATATTTAATTAATTATTATTAATTAGTATATTAATATTTTAATATTAGTATTTTAATATTTAAATTATATTTAAAAGCACTAGGAATAACTAGTGTTATTCCTATTCCCATATCTTTACCTGAGATCCCCTTAATTCCAAAATTATAATAATTTGGAAGGAGGGGGTTTACATTCTCCATTCCAAGGGAGGCTCTGGCTTTCCCTGGCAGACACCTGTCTTTCCAAACCAAGACATTTTGTTATTTAAGTTTCCTGTCCGTTCTCCTCTCCCCCCTTCCTTGCAGTAATAGGCGTGGCCAAAGATGGCGCTGTAGTTGGAGGCCGCGCGTCTCGGTGGTCACAAAATGGCGTCGGCGGCGTTGTGCGTGCTCCTCTGGTGGCGGTGGAAGGGGTGCGGGTGCCTGAGGCCCGGTGAACGGGCAGGATGAGCAGCGAGGATGGAAATGAGGAATTCTACCGGCAGCTGCAGCTCCAGCAGCATTACGAGGTCAAGCCAGCCAAAGGCGAAGGCTCATCTGACCCCTTTACCTACGTGAATCCTGGTGGATGGGGCTGCCTACAAGGAGGACCTGGAGGAGAAGGCCTGGTTGCCCAAGATAACAGATTTCCTGGCAACCTGTCATGCCAGCTATGTCTTCCATGCAGATGAGACTGATAATTCCTCTGCTTCTGGTACAGCCACTGGAAGTAAGCAACCAGTAAGTTCTTAGACATCAGGAACACAAACATCAGCAAATGAGACAAACAAAAAACAGATCCAAAACAAAAATTGGAAAAAAGGAAGCTAGAGCCAGGATGGTTTCATGTTGACGAAGATAGAAACACAAATGTTTATGTGGCAGGTTTACTTGCAGACCTTAAGAAAGATGAATTTGTGCAGGTCATGTCAAAATGGGGTATCATTATGCAAGATCCTCAGACAGAAGAACACAAGAACAAACTGTACAAAGATAAGGAAGGAAATCTTAAAGGAGATGGGCTCCGTTGTTATCTGAAGAGAGAATCAGTTCAACTTGCTTTGAGGCTCCTGGATGAAGCAGAAATCCGAGGCTATAAACTGCATGTGGAAGCTACAAATTTCCAACTGAAGGGGGAATATGATGCAAGCAAAAAGAAGAAGAAAAGTAAAGAATACAAGAAGCTGTTGCAACAGCAGGAACAGCTGGATTGGAGGCCGGAGAAGAAAGATGGGGCAACTCGAATACAACATGAACACGTTGTTATTATCAGGAATATGTTTCACCCTAAGGACTTTGAGGAGGAGCCTTTAGTGCTAAATGAGATAAGAAAAGATCTGCTGAGAGAATGTGAAAAGTTTGGTCCAGTAAAGAATGTTCTCATATTTGATAGGCACGCTGATGGCATCGCTTCTCTGTCATTTAAAGAAGCAGCAGAAGCTGATCTATGCAAGCTGACTCTAAATGGAAGGTGGTTTGGTGGCCATCAGCTCAGTGCTGAAACATGGGATGGTGTAACAGATTATGAGGTGGAGGAGACTGCAAGAGGAAGGGAAGAAAGGCTTAAGGTGTGGGAGTCATTTTTAGGGGATCCTGATGCAAAGGAGCAGCAAACTACATCTGATTCAGATTCTGCATCAGGTAGTGTTAAACTGTCTGAAGAGAAAAAACCTCCAGAGGTTAATGACAAGGAGGAGGATGCAAATGGTGAAGCTTAGAAGAGGGAGAATAATGGTGAGGGTATTAATAAAGATGGAGCTCCATCCACAGCAGCAATGGTGAAGCTGACACCACATAGTATCTTTAATGCTTTATGAAAACATGGTTTTTAGGGTGATGTTTGAGTGTATCCCATTCTTCAGGGTGACTGCTGACAATATTCATATGAATACAGGTATATTAGAATGTCATCAACTGTGTGCTTTGAAGTTTTCATTAAAAGCAGTATTTAATGAGGTTCTAAAATTTGTATTAATTGGCTGTTCAGGTAAAGTAACTCAAATTGCCAAGAACACAGTAAAACTCATCAGACTTCTTTTGTTCTAACTGTGCATGTGTTCTTTTGTTCACACATGTGAGTGTGAAATATGTTCCAACATTTAAATTTATGTAACTATATGTAATGCAAAGCTTTTACAAGATTTGTGGATTTTACTGTTAATTTTCCTGTAGTCCTTGGAACGCAGTATTCCAATAATTTGTGTCCTGGTATGTTGGATCATTTGATGGAACAGGTGCTGTGATCCATGTAGGGTGAATGCATTGGAAATGTTGCCATGTATTAGGTGGCAGATGATGAGTAGTATCAGGTCACAAGCTTAAAGAAAGTGGCAGACTGTTGCCATAGCAACCTAAGGCAAACTGAGTGAAGAGAGGTTATTAAATCACAGCATTCAGCAAATTAATTTTTCCTTCCCCTGTTTAGATCTTCTGTTGATGTTGCATAGAGGTTGGAATTATGTCAAAGAGACTAGAAATGCATGGACACACATATTCTAGGCCATAATAGCATTGGTTTTACACTCTCATGGCCTGTAGGCAGTAGGTATCAAAAGTAGGCTTTTAATTTTGAGGTGGCTTTATTAGTTACTGCTTTTATATTAGAGTCAGGGATTTTTGTTAACTTTATAGCATGATGAATGTGAGCTCTCCCCCCTTCCTTGCAATAATAGAAGCGGCCAAAGGTGGCGCTGTAGTTGGAGGTCACGAGTCTCAGTGGTCACAAAATGGCGCCAGTGGCATTGTGCATGCTCCATATAGGGTGCCGCCATCTTGTTGTACAGAAGAGGATGCTCCGTATAGGGAGCCGCCATCTTGTTGGAAGCCATCTTTGCCATCATGTAGGAAGATCTTTGCAGGGAGCCGCCATCATAGTGTATGGATGGCTGTGCCACACGCGTAAATTTAGTGCCCCTATGTAAACTTATCGCAATGCTGTGAAAGTCCTCTGCTTTTCCAGTTCCCTCATTGGTTCCTTTCACCACCTTGTGGAGATCCCATTCGTATTTCCTCTAAGATCAGTAGCTCCTGCTAGTCAGCTTCCTCTAGCTGCTTTTGTCTCAGTTCTTTGTGGTGTGTCTCAGTTCTTGAGGTGTGGCGAGAGCAGGGCACCACTTTATCGGGATTTTAAGAGAGATGGGACCACTGGGAGACGTCTTTAAACATGATTTATTGCCTCAGTCTCAAAAAGAGTGAGAACATCTTCATATTCCTGGTGCATATGCCAGGAGTTCATGGTCAGTGGTCCCAAGTACACAGGTTCCAAAGTCTCTTAAAGGTTAATTAGCCAATCCACTACTGCCACACATATTTTTTTAACTTTCACACCAATGGCTAATTAAACTGTATCACATGTCCTGCCACAATGCAGGCAATTTTATCCAGTCATACAATGACACATAAACCTACAAAACTACACCTTAAAGCTTCTTATTACCTTTATAACAAATTCTATATCTTAAACTTTAAACTCTAAAACTTTCCACTACTTATCTACTTCCAGGGATCCAGGGGCAGGCACAGCCTGTGCCAGGGCCTCCCCAGCCTCCCAGGGAACAATTCCTGCCCAGTATCCCATCCATCCCTGCCCTCTGGCAGTGGGAAGCCATTCCCCCTTTTCCTGTCCCTTCAGACCCTTGTTAAAAGTCTCTCCCCAGCTCTCTTGGAGCCCCTTCAAGTACCAAAAGACCACAATGAGGTCACCCCAGATCCTTCTTCAGGCTGAACAACCCCAGTTTTCTCAGCCTGTCTGAGAACTAACAGAGCTGCTCCATCCCTCTGATCCCTCTGGTGCCTCCTCTGGACTCTCTCCAGCAGCTCCAGGTCCTTCCTGTGCTGGGCCCCAGGGCTGGGGGGCTCTGCAGCTGGGATCTGACCTGAATGGGGCAGAGGGGCACAGTCCCCCCTTGTCCTGCTGGACCCTGCTGGGGCTGCAGCCCTTTGCTGCTGTGCCTTAAGGAGCAGGGCTGGGCAGCCAAGCTCAGCAGTGTCAAGTGCTAAAGGCTCTTTGTCCTGTTCCTGGGAGAGCTTTGGGCTGTCTGTCTGTCTGTCTGTCTGCACGTGCAGGTGCTGACTCTGGCCAGCAACGAGAGGATCCCTCTGAACCCCACGATGAGGCTGCTGTTTGAGATCAGCCACCTGCGCACGGCCACCCCGGCCACCGTGTCCCGGGCAGGTGAGTCCTGCCTGAGCTGCACCTCGCAGCAGGTGGCACCTGGGGCTGTTATCAGCCTTTTGTCAGCCAGCTTGGTGCCTTTGAGAGCTGCCAGGCTGGGAGCACAGCTGCCTGTGGTGTGCAGGGTGTGTTCTTGAAGCTCACAGACGCACGGAGGATCCTGAGCCCAACCCCACACAGGGTCTGTCATCATCTTGGGGGTGTACTCGGGGTGTTCCTGCTGCTGCTGTGGGGTCGTGGCTGCAGCACTGCTGAGAGAACACTCCTGCACAGCTCTGTGTGGGCCTGATGAGGAGAGAGAGTGTCTATCCCAGAGAACTCCTGATCTTTTGGAGCAATGCATGGAAACGGGGAATGAAGATGTCCCCTTCATTCATAAATTCATAAAATAGACTTAATAATAGGAATGTGTTCTAAATTTGGGGCAGGGTCATGAGAGGTGTCCTGGTTTCCTGAGTTACGTCCCTTCACTGTTAATGTTTCTCCTCTGCAGTGGGGCAGGAGGAGGAGGCAGGCAAAGAGGGACCAGGTGTATTTGACAGGGTTTCAGTTGTTTGCGAGTAGCTGAAAATTTCTAGTGGGGAAAAGAAGAGTCTCTGCTGTGTCCTTACTCTCCTCTCTTCTGCTCCTCAAGGGATCCTGTACATCAACCCCTCGGATCTGGGCTGGAATCCCCCTGTGAGCAGCTGGATTGACCAGCGAGAGGTGCAGTCTGAGAGGGCCAACCTGACCATTCTGCTTGACAAGTACCTGCCCGTTTGCCTGGACACCCTCAGGACCAGGTACCACTGCAGGTCACTCTCCACTTTCCAGCTGTGCTCCAGGGCTGGCCAGTGTCCTCCTTGTCCTCAGGAGCCCTGAGTATCATTGGCTTCAGCTCCAGGAAACTGTGGGCTGAGGAGGCAGCTGACACTCCTGCCCATCCTTGGTTGGTCTGATCTGGTTCTCCTTGGATATTAATTTGATGGTTCCCGTGCTTGTATTGGTTCTGTATCCTTTGGAAATTAAATACAGGAGATCCAAAGGGAAAATCAGGCATTTAAAAACTTTCCAATCTCCTGATGTGTCAGGCCAGACCTGAGTTCACTGCACAAGTTTTGGGTCGGTAGAGCAGATTTCAGACCACTGCTGAAATAAAGTGTGGAAGATGCAGAGCAGATCCTCTTTTTTTCCTCTCCCCATATCTTTTCCTGCCCCTTGGGAATGAAGAGGAAGCTGGTGTTTGTATGAGAGAGTGGGATTGCTCCAGAGGCAATCCTCTCATGGATTTCTTTCCTGAAGCATTTGAGCACAGCACTGTGTGAGCATCCAGCCTGGGTGTGTTCCTGAATGTGAAAAACAGGAAAAGAAGTGATGCTTTTAAACTGAACAAGGGAAATTTAGATTAGGTATTTGGAAGAAATTCCTGGTAGTGATGCCCTGGGTTCAGACAGCTGTGGCTGTCCCTGGATCCCTGGCAGTGCCCAAGGCCAGGCTGGATGGGGCTTGGAGCAACCTGGGATAGTGGGAGGTGTCCCTGCCATGGCTGGGGGTTGGAACTTTTAAAAGTTCCCTTCCAACCCAATCGAGTCTGAAGTTGTGAGATTCTCCATCCTCTGCTTGCTGCCCATACCTGC
Organism: Cettia cetti; assembly: GCA_013401135.1. Taxonomy (NCBI): domain Eukaryota; kingdom Metazoa; phylum Chordata; class Aves; order Passeriformes; family Sylviidae; genus Cettia; species Cettia cetti. The sequence goes on from VZUI01021493.1 coordinate 15,286, forward strand.
AGTTTCATAAAGAAATGGAAAAAGAAGAAAAGTCAGTGAACCTGGGCACCCTCAGCCCCAGGGAGGTGTCAGGAGGAGCTGCTTGAGTGCAGCTCTTGCTCCTTGGGACTGGGAGTTTGGAATCTTGCTTGGGAGCTGCTCTCTGGGTGCCCAAACTTTAAAGCTGTTGGCAACAAAGCCCATCGAGCATCTCCAGCTCTCTGCTGAACAATTGTCAGACCATGAAATCCCCAGGATTAGCTGCACCAGCCCCGAGCTGAGTATTTTAGTAGCTTGCTTAATTCAGAAATTGTAGAACCAACCTTTCAAATAGCTCTAATTACTTTATGGAGGACTTCAGTGCAGCTACAATATTAGTTTGGAATTCTGTAAGTGCAGCTTAAACGAATGTAAAATGGCAAGATGAAAGGTTTTATTTTATTACTCCTCTATTTGACCGCTTTTGAACTCCTTGCACTCCCAGGAAATCATTGCCTTTAGCAACCCCTCCATTTTACTTCTTTCAAGAGGATCAAAGTTTTTAAATGCCTGAAACTTCTGATGACTGTTATTATGTGTGTGTTTGCCAGTGCCAGCAGGGCTGGGCAGAGGCTGGGTGTTCTCCTTAGTGCTTTTCCAGGGAATGAGACATCTTCTGCTGACAAGGAAAATGCTGATATTCTGCCAAAGCCTTCCTGCCTTGCTTTCCTGGGCTGGGAGCAACCCTGGTGCTTCACTCAATTACATTTCCCAATTATGTTTTCCATTTCCATCCCTCAGATTTAAGAAGATTATTCCCATTCCTGAGCAGAGCATGGTTCAGATGCTGTGTTACCTCCTGGAATGCCTCCTCACGGAGGACAACACACCTCCTGACTGTCCCAAGGAGCTTTATGAACTCTACTTTGTCTTTGCTGCTGTCTGGGCCTTTGGTGGCTCCATGTTCCAGGACCAGGTAAGAAGGGAGGTGCCACATCAGCATCTTTCAAGAGACCTTTCATTGCCTTTTTTTCCCCCTTGTACTTTTTTCTAAGCTCTGTCAGTGATGCTGTTTGACCTGGAAACCTGAGCTAAACAATCCCTTTCATGAAAGGCCTCATTATCCAGGGGGTAGCACTGGAGAATTGCCAAACTCAGCACAGTGCCATCACCTCCAGGCCATGGAGAGCAAGACCAGCTTTCATGGTCCTTGGGGAGGTTTAACCCTTTATTCTCTGCGTGCCAGCTGGCAAAACCACAGCCTTGGTTCTGTCAGTGCAGGGTGACTTTTAAGTGAAGCCTGGGGAGCAGCTGGCCCTTGCCCAGCAGCACAAGCTGCTGCCTCAGCAGAGGAACTTCAGCCCCTTGCTCTGGCTGGAGCACCATTGGTGACACTTGGACGTGGCATTCCCGTGCCACAGCAGTCAATCCTGGCATTCCTGTGCCATGGCATGTTAATCCTGGCATTCCTGTGCCATGGCATGTTAATCCTGGCATGGCAGGGCCTTGGCACAGCTGGGTGTGTGGCAGGAGGAGCTGGGAGCAGGCTCAGCATCCCACTGGGAGGATTCTGGGCGTTGCTGCCTCTGCTGCTCTGTAAATGTCAGGGAGGAGAGCGTGAGCACAGAGCGTCCGAGCAAGGGGGAGCCTGATGAAAAATGTTCCAATATAAAAACTGTTTATTGCTGCCTGCTGAAGGTACTCTTCCTGGTGACCTTTTGCTGCCAAAATGTCAGGAGAAACAGGCTGGAAGTCTTCCCACTGCTCAGCGTTTGTTGGTGGGGAGCAGGACCCCTCTACAAAAGCAGATGATAGATTTGCCATTTCCAGGCTCTGAAATTAGCAGAAATCCATATAGGGTTTTTGTTAAAGAAGCAGTTTGAGCTCGACACCATTCTGGAAATAGAGCTGGGGCTGGGGCTGCTCCACTTGAGGGCTCAGCCCCTCCCAGCACTTCGAGGCACCACTGTGAGAAAGCTTTTAGCAGTGCTGCACATCGCTTTTCTGCTGCGGGGCTGAGGAGTTGTGGCAACAGGAGAAAGGAGATTACAGTCATTCTGCCTCTCTGGGTAGCACGAGACTGCAAAATTGTGGATGCTAATAATGTGTTTTTCAAAGTCTTTTGATGTGTGGTGGCTCAGGGAGCTTTGCAGAGGACACTCAGTTCAAAGCTGGGTTTCCTGAGGGAGGCTGAGCAGTCCCACTGGTCCCAAAAGCCTGTGGGGAGGAGAGACCTAATAGAGATGCCCCAGGAACAAACTGTCCTGCTAAAACTGGCTCAGTGATGCATCTACTCTCTCCCAGACATCTTTTTAGCCTGTTTCTCCCCAGGGCTGAGGGCTGCAGTCCCTCTGCTCTGCGTGGGAAGGGTTCAGACAGTGGCTGGCCCAGTTTCACAGAGGAGACCTGAGGCAGGGAAGGGGACTAAGCACATTTTGCACATCCTGACTCAATGTCTAAAGCAAAAACTGCCACCCCAGCTCCTAAAAAAAAAAGTTCAGATGCTTGAAAATCTTCATGCATGGAGAGGCAGAAAGGAGAAAAGCAGGAAAGCAGGAGCTTGCCGGGCTCTGTGGCAGCAGTTCCTCTCCCATTCTTTGCTGCACTGGGGTCAGCAGTCCTGCTGCTCCTGCTTGAAAAGAGGCCAGAAAACGACAACTAAATGTTTGCAGGGCAGTGTGATTTATGACGAAGAGATTTGGTATGCATGCTCTGACTACCCATGGCCACGGATGGAGATGGATGTGGTGTCCTTGTCTGTTGGAAGAAGTAGGCACCAAAAATCAATCAAGTGTCTGTTTAGTCATAGACACGTATTTCTCTTTTTCAAATTGATCCATCTGTCTAATCTCAGACATACTAGGAGTGATCAACACAGAGGATGAATTATTTAGGGGAATAAATAGGAGTGATGAGAAAAAATGAAGAAAATGAAAAATTAGACTTAATAATAGGAAAAAGGATAAGCTTGTTATGCTGTGGAATATATTTTTAAGGACTAATCCTACTCTGGTGGACTGGGATAAACAACGTTCTCCATCTCCAATGAATTTCTCCAGATTTGCCTGTTTTGTTCTTTTTTTGTCCTGCAGCTCGTGGACTACAGAGTGGAGTTCAGCAAGTGGTGGGTGGCAGAATTCAAGACCATCAAGTTTCCTTCTCAGGGCACAGTCTTTGACTTTTACGTTGATCCAGAAACAAAGAAGTTTGAGCCTTGGTCTAAACTTATTCCCCAGTTTGAATTTGACCCAGAGGTGCCACTGCAGGTAGGTGACTCCAGCAGGCTGCTGGGCTGGGGGAGTTCTCGTGTTTTAGTGGCTGAACGTGGGTGTTTCAGTGAAATCTGGTGAAAGGTCAGGCACTGGTGGAATTCTTTATGGGATACAGCTAAATTACCCATCTTTATTTGCTGGGCTTTGGCTGTAACAGCACATCCTCCATCCATCTTCCAAACATGAGTGATGTACAGCAGGGGCTGCTGTGCCCAGGGGCAGAGAGAAGTGGTGGGACAGAGCAGAGACAAAGCCTCTGAGACACCATGACATGCTGTCACTCTTTGTGGCTGCAAATAGAGATGGATTCATGTTTGGGCCAAGAAAAGAGTTCCTCAGGTACTGAATTGTGGTTGCCAGTTGCACCTCTCTGTGTTTTCACAAGTGCCACAGTGAGGAGATGACTTGTAAAAGTCATCACTGTTTTAGCAAGGTGTGATTTTGTGGGGGGATCCCGATGCTGCTCCAGGGGTTCACCTGGAAAGATGGATTTTGATAGCTGGCAGCAGCAGCAGATCATTCCTTCCCCAGTGCAGCCTGGAAGCTGGGCTCACCTGACACAGGAGGTGGCTGTGGGGTGCTGGTGATGCCTTTTCTTGGTCCTAGAATTAAGAGTCAGACACAGTTTAGGGATATAAAAGGGTTTTTAATAAGGTATTTAATAAGGATCTTTATGGTGAAACAATTTGTTAAGGTGGAATATGTTGAAATGCACACACCACGTATGCAATTTTATAAACATTGCAAATTAGCATATCTAACAAAGATTTTCAATGAATGGTGTGACATCTCCTTATTTTTAAGTTTTCTCCCTAAATGGGTTTAATCCTAGTTTATAGAATATGTTCTGCAGAGAACCCTGGTCTCTCAAAACACCACAAGGTTTTCCAGCCTCCAAATGTGAAGCTTTTGGGATATTTGGTCTTCTTGCCTAGCAGAATACCAGGACTGTGCTAAGATACAGGCTTAAAGAATTACAAGAACACTGAGAACACATAAAAGATCCATAAAAAGAAAAGGCAAAAAATCATCATGGCATTGATGCCTTAGAGTGGCTACCTAGAGCAGAGGCTGGAGAATAAAGTGGGTATTTATTGAAAGTCTTCAACAGATGCACCTTGGGCAGTCAAAAGCCTCCCAGAGGCTACACCCAAGATAGATGATGGTCATGATTTTTTCAGACAGAAATAAGTTTGGTCTATTTGCATATCAGAGATCAATTCTCCAGTTACAGCTTCAGGTGGTGAAGTCCTATCACCCCAGTTTGCTCCACCCCTGTAGGCCTGAGTTTCATGCCTGGGATGTTTTGATCTCGGAAGGGTTCTTTCCCAGGTGTTCTTCTGGTCAACAGAAGAACAATGTTTTGTAAATATAAGGATGTTTACATTCCTTCTTATAGGAGGGACCCTCTTCTGATGTCCCTCTGGGGTGGCCAATTGATTGAAAAGTTTACCTTTGTGTTACCAATCAAATTGGCCTCTGACATTCTGTATAAAGAGGAGCTCATCCCACAATAAAAAGAGAGAACCCACTGAGCACTTTCTAAAGGAACCTGCATCTCTTCTGTTTGTGTCCATTGCGACACACCCCAATTAAATTATTTTTATTCTTTTTGGGGCCTGAGGCTGTGGTGTGTCCTTGGTTCTCAGGCTTAGAAGGATTGTTTTGTCTGACGAAGAACATAAAGAGAGCTTACTAGAGTAGAGTAGAATTCTACACTAACGCAGTGCAGGATTAGAAAAATAGAAAAGCTAAAATGTTAAAGTGTCAGTGTCAGGGCTGGGGACACTGAGGTGGTGGCCGTGTCCCCAGGCTGCCTGGGACACTGAGGTGGCTGCTGGCCGTGTCCCCAGCCTGCATGGGACACTGAGGTGGCTGCTGGCCGTGTCCCCAGCCTGCATGGGACACTGAGGTGGCTGCTGGCCGTGTCCCCAGCCTGCATGGGACACTGAGGTGGCTGCTGGCCGTGTCCCCAGCCTGCCTGGGACACTGAGGGGGTTGGTGGCCGTGTCCCCAGGCCTGCCTGGGACACTGAGGTGGCTGCTGGCCGTGTCCCCAGGCCTGCCTGGTGCCCACAGCTGAGACAGTCCGCCTGCGGTTCCTGCTGGCCCGGCTGCTGCAGCGCCGGCGCCCCGTGCTGCTGGTGGGCACTGCTGGCACGGGCAAGTCTGTGCTGCTGGGGGACACGCTCTGCTCGCTGGACACCGACGTCTTCCTGGTGAAGAAGGTCCCCTTCAACTACTACACCACCTCTGCCATGCTGCAAGGTAAGCTCTTAAAGCACGCCAGGGGAGGTTCGGGTTGGACACCAGCAGGAAATTTATCACTGGGCGTTGGAATGGGGTGCCCAGGGAGGTGGTGGGGTCACCACCCCGGCAGGTGTTTAAGGAAAGCCTGGGTGTGGCACTCAGTGCCATGGTTTAGTTGACAGGGTGGTGTTAGGTCAGAGGTTGGACTCGATGATCTGAAAGGTCTTTTCCAGCCAGGTTAATTCTGTGATTCTGTGACATTCCTGCAGCATCCATTGGGGGTTGGAGGGGGATGTGCACTGGAAGCTCAAGGGGAGACCTGTGGGTGAATTTCCCGTGTTGTTGTGGGCACATTCACAATCCCACAGTGAAACTCTCTGCTCAGCAGAGCCCTGGTTTTCATGGATATGATGTTTTCCAACCTGAGAATTTGCATTCTTAACCCCACCGCTCTGCTTCAGGGCTGTGCCAAAGCCCAGGCTTCAATCTGCTGCGGTTTTCATGGCTTGTATTTGACTTGAAGTGTGTCTTTAACATGCTGGAATTGAAGAACAAGATGGGTTTCTTGGAGAGGATCCAGACTGTGCTCGGGGTGCAGGGATGGGAATTGCATCCCAATTAGCAGTGAGGATGGTGCTCATGGATATGTGCAGGCTGGAAGCCAGGGCTGGTTCCTGGGGCTCTTCTCCTACCCCTGTGCCACAGAGCAGGTCTCACCCCCTCCCCAGGGGCACAGAGCTTGCTGACCTGGGGGGCTCAGACCCCCAAGGAATCTGTGCCCCCAGGGAAGTCCTTAAGAATATTGCTGATGAGGATTTTGAAACATCAGTGAAAAATTAAGTTTGAGACTGAGGTAGAGTCAGTTCTGCTGTGTAGTCTCTTCAGAGATGAAGAAAAAGCAGGAAATTCTTGAAAAGTATCTCATTTTGGAATGGTGTCCAATGAGAGATAAAATAATTTGACATATATTTATTATCCAGTGACAAAGCAACCTGGTTTGAGTTGAATTAAAACTGTGAGTCACTGTAAACCACACTGCTTCCTTTATGCAGCTGGCTTTAACCTAAATGGCCTGAAATCCTAAATGTCCTAAATGGCCTGAAATGCCCCTGGATCCCTTGCAGTGCCCAAGGCCAGGCTGGGCAGGGCTTGGAGCAGCCTGGGACAGTGGAAGGTGCCCCTGCCATGGGCAGGGGGTGGCACTGGATCATCTTTAAGATCCCTTCCAACCCATTCCATGATTCTGTGAAGCCTCAGGGAGCCCAGGGATTAAACCTCCCCTCTTTGGGTTGCTCCTGGCTGGGTGGTGCCAGCTGGGACACGAATGTCCCTGGCTCCATCCCTGCCCTGCCAGGCTCCCAACACTGCAGACACTTTCAGAAAGGTTTTGTAGTTTAAAATTGCTTTTTGGGGCTGATCTGCTCCCAGAGAGGAGACAGAGCCCATGCTCTGGGGCCCCATTTGCTCTCTGGGGAAGGCTTGGAGGCTTTCTGGGCTTGCTGGTGCCTCTGCACACAGCAAATTATTTGGGTTAATTGTCCTTCAAGAAAGAAATTATTAAAACCTCCCCTTCTGGCCAGTCCCACCAGCTGCAACCTCCCTTTTTCCTTTTCCTCCTGGAGTTGGAAGTGCCCTGGGTTGGGGAGGGAGCTGAGCTGAGTGTGCTTGGTTGCTTGGGGGGACCCTGGTGTTCCCCACCTGCCCAGGTGAGGGTGTGCAGGTGTGGGGCAGGTACAGGGTGTCCCTGAGCTCTGAGCTCAGGGCTGAGCCCTCCCCTTCTTTCCTCTGCAGAGCCCAGCACGTCTTCATTACAGGCAAGTGTGATTTATGCTGCTTGGCATCCTTCCCCACTGCTCATTTTTTTAGTTAATTTGTCCCTTTTTGTGGAGTTTGTCAGTTGGCTGCTTTTTTTCCTTCCCCAGCAGGTGCCTCTTTAGATTTGTAAAATGTGAATCCAAAGCAGTTTGGGATTTTAGTTTTTATTTCCTTTAGAAAGAGCCAACCTGAAAGCCAGGAATTCTTAGTCGAGGAGCTTGTTGAGACAGAGATTTTTAAGGTGCAGAGCTGCACTCTTCAGAGGAAGCACAGGGACGTGGTTCAAACCATCTTTGAGGGCTGTAGCTTAAAGGTTTTCATGTGCACAGGGGTTAAGAGGAGCCAGACTCTCTCTGTGCCCAAACCTGAGCACAGTTTGGGGATTTTTTTTGGTGTATTGTGCCCAAATCTCACTCCCTGTGCAGCCTGGAACCTCTGGTGTGCTGCTTTGTGCCCTCCCTCATCTCTATCCCTGCCCTCAGTCCCCACCTGCCCACTGCAGAGCTGCCTTGAGAAAATGACAATAAATGTTGTTTTTTTGGGGTTGGGTATTTTTCCCCCTTGGCCATCAGGGTGAGAGGAGCCACGTTTGCCAGGTCTGGTGTGCAGTGAGGGTTTGAGGGGCTGATGGGGATGTGTCAGGGGCCCAGAGCAGGGACCCTTCAGGATTACTGTGGGATAGGCTTCAAATTAAAATGCAACTTCCACAAACATGTCACTTCATCCCCGCTAATTGCATTTCACTATGATGAATCTCCTGCATCCTTGTTTAACCTCGAAAAGGGCTGATTTTATATGTTAATTAAGGCCTAATTAAATTTAAATTAAATGCTTATTTGAAACACTTAATTTGACTTGCTACCAGAAATTTCAAATATTGTGGTTTTATTGAAGGGGGAGAGAGGCTCCACTGAGGAAAAATCTATCATTTTTCTAAGCACAGTTCATGGCTTTGTGCAGAACTGTCTGTGACAAGAAAACAGCTGAATTCTTAGTGGGTAACCAGGCTGTCTGCAGGGCACCCAAGCAGGAAACAAATGGGGTTTTAAAAGATTTGTGGTCTGAAAAAAAAAAAAAAAAAAAAAAAAAAAAAAAAATATAAATTTTCCCTAATAACTTCTGCCCTTGATAAGGAATGGCTGAAGTGTGCATTTGCACAATTTTTTATCAAAATTCCCAGGTGTCCCTAATTACAAAGGACTGCTTCTTGCCATGCTGCTGCTTACAGGGCTGGTGATAACCCCAAACTGTGGCAGTGAAATAAATTCTGCCTCCATCTCCAGCAGGGCTGGGAGCACCTGGGAGTGAGGATGGGCTCCAAGACAGCCCCTGGCAGGAAAATCATCCCAGGGCCCAAAAAAGCTGCTGCTGCTTGCTTTGCCCCTTCCTGAGGCAGTAAAGGTTGCTCAGGCCGCAGTGAAAGAAATCAATAACCTATAAAAACATTTTGTGCAGCAGCGTGGGGTGATTTGCATTAAATATCACTCCAGCATTGTAAATATTCCCAATATGCCACAGTCTGGAGCAGCACATAACCTCAACCTTCTGCAAAAACAAATGGGAATTTTCCAGAGCTTCCAAAAGAGAAGTTTTCTCTCCATGCTCTCCTTTACTCATGTGGAATTCCAATTAAAACTGGGTGGGAATAGGACAGCTCGTGTTGGAATTGAGTCTTGTTGGGTTATCTGGAGGTTTGGGTGATGTGGGGTGGGGATCAGGGAACTTGGAGGTGTTTGGGGCTGTTCAGGCTGGTGAGGAGACTCACAGAACCCCTGAGGCTGGAAAATCCCTCCAGGATCATCCAGTCCCACCCTGTCCCCAGCACAGAGCTCTGTGTGCCACCTCCAGGGATGGGCACTCCAAACCTCCCTGGGCACTTCCAAGCCCTGATCCCCCTTTCCATGGGGAAATTCCTGCTGTGCCCACCCTGAGCTTGCCCAGCCCAGCCTGAGGCCGTTCCCTCTGCTCCTGTCCCTGTTCCTGGGAGCAGAGCCCGACCCCCCCGGCTGTCCCCTCCTGGCAGGGAGTTGTGCAGAGCCACCAGGGCCCCCCTGAGCCTCCTCTGCTCCAGGCTGAGCCCCTTCCCAGCTCCCTCAGC
>VZUI01021496.1:0-38677 GCA_013401135.1 Cettia cetti
ACGGCTTGGCCCGGGCGGGCCCGGGACGGCTTGGCCCGGGCGGGCCCGGGACGGCTTGGCCCGGGCGGGCCCGGGACGGCTTGGCCCGGGACGGCTTGGCCCGGGCGGGCCCGGGACAGGCACTGCGGCGCAGCTCTGCCCCACACACCCTTGTGTCCTGCTCACACTGGGTGCTGTGGATGAGAGAGAACTTCCCGCCGAGCCCGGCTTTGGAGTGGGGTCAGGGAGAGCTGCCGGGGGGACCGGAGCTGGAGGCGACGTGGTCCTTCAGGAGTGACCGCGATATTACCTCTCCCTGCCATAACTGCCACGATTTAAAATGCCCAGGCCCTTTGTAAATTATTGCAGCTCTGCTGCAACGATTGAAACTGTGCCAGTTTATCTCCAGGGAAGATCTAAGCCTAAACGTTTTACAGAGAAAGAAAAGGAGAGAAGCAGGTATTTATCTTTCCAGTACATTCTCTGGGCCTCATCCAAGGGGAAAACTACATCTTGTCTCAAATCTTTCAAATCCCAGCTAGGAGGTTCTGGTTAGAGACCCCCACAGAAAAGTCTTAATGAATTTACCATGCATTTTTTCTAATACATTAAAAGTATGTCAATTCCAGTAAAATACAGTAACCTGCCTGTGTATTTTCCCCTTCTCCTGCAGAAATCTATGGCAATAACACCATGGCCTACCCAGCCCTCTGGAGTTACTCAGTGATGGAACAGCCCCCACTGCTCTGCCAGATGTGATGAGTTTGTGCCAAGCTGGCTGAGCCCCCAGTCCTTAGACCATAACAGTGATTTCAGCTGGAGGAAATAATTTGGTTATTCTGACTGTTCGGTGTCATCCAGTGACCATAGAGGACTGTACTGCACTGGACAGGAACAATATTGACAGTACAACATCAAGAGTGGAGCTGGGGTTTGACTAGGATTAGACCCTCTCTCCTACAATAGCCTGTGCTGATGGACATCAGAAGGAGAACCTTTCCTGACCCTATGTTGTACACAAGAGAACAAAAGCAGAAGTATCTTTCCCACTTTACATGTGAGGGATAAGAATTACAGCATTTTGGTATCCTTGTCTTGCGTTAGTCATAATATCCTAATCTATTCTTAAAGAGTGACAGTCATCCTCCTAACTGAAGGAATACGCCAAAATGGATAAGCATAGAAAAAGATACCTCTGGGACACTTTGCACAGTAAGAGTGCTTAAGTAACAGAGGTGTTTAAAACATAGGTAAGTGAGTAGGACAATTTTATGTTTTCTCAAAACACCCACCACCCATCAGGTGTAATTTGGTATTACACCTGATTTATGAAGGAACTCCTCTGAATGGGAGCTAGAAACTTAAGAGCTTACAAGTCAGATGTAAAGATAGTACTAAAAATCCTGCAAGCTCTCTGCCAGAAAGTATTTTTAAAAATGTGGCTGTCAAAACTTTACCAGTGAAGCCTGAACTAAATCTCCACAGGTAAAAATTCACTGTTTTCCGTGTGCTACTCTGTATTGACAAGAAAGTGCATAAAATATTTGGAAAATAGCATGGCATCTAGTTTTACAGAGTATAGCCTCCTGAAATTGCCTGGATAAAGACGGGACAGCAAGAAAGTCACAGACACAACAAGGCGGCTTAGGTCTCTCTTCTGAGAGATAAAAGAGCTTGAGTTTTAAAGGGACTTTAAATAAAACAAGTAACAAATTAAAGTCATGATTTCAAATTGTTCTGAAGTTTTGCCACTTCTTTGGCTAATCAGTGGGTACAGAGGGCAGGGGCAGCAAGGAGGCTGATAGGGGCACTTAGTCCAGGTCTGGAGAGAGGATGTTCTGTGGCATCCATATGAGTGGCTTTCTATGTGCCATAAACAATTAGATGGACATTTTGTACTGAAATACCAAATTCAGAGTCATGGATATAATCAAAGAAAAAGTGTCTTTAATCACAGGTAGCTTTTCCACTTCCAAAGCCACTCAGCTGGAGTCATTGCTATAGGACATGTTTAGCTCTGTGGCTGGAATAGCCTTTCCACAAGGCAGATGGGTCATGAGAGCAGTACCTGGCAATTTGCTGATGGGAAAACGTGGTTGGGGAGGGGAAATAGCAGATAGCCTGGGGACAGTGGGTCCTCTTAGTAACATTTATTTTGCAGCCCATAGAAGGAGTCTTTTTTTTTATCTTTGGAAAGTTTGTAGCTTTTGTGGTATTTGGAGAGAGCAGTTAACCCAAAACCACTGGCAGCAGCTCAGCATGAAGAGGCCATGTTAAAGAGGGGACCTTTGAGAACTCTGTAAATCAGATTTCCTCAAAGTGAAACAGGATGGGATTGCAATGTTTCCTTGGCATGGCCCTGAAACCAAAATGATTCTTCACTGACTAAATAGTTTCATGAGCTGGTTAGACTACAGCCTCCAGCCAGAGATGGAAAGGAAGTTGCCTTTTTCTTGAATTCTGCTCCTTTTTCTCACGAGAGCTGGAAACAGGACTAACACAAAGTAATTCCTTTCACTGCCAACCTCAGACTCCGGTTTGATTACTCACTGCATTAATTTACCAATTCCGGGATTCAAACCCATTGGTTTATTGATTTAGTCTTAATAGGAACACTGATGCAATCACGAGATTGTTCCGTTTTTAATTAACTTTGCAAAATTGTAGCAGATTTACCCTTGCTGTCTTAAAAATTAACTCCCTTGATTATTCTTTTCAATAAAACACATTTCAATAAAATCCACCACACTGGTTTATTCTGTCAGGCAGCTCCAGGCAGCTAGCAATAGGACAAGAGGACACAGGCTGCATCAGAGGAGGTTTTGGTTGGACATTAGGAAGAAATTCGCATAGGGAGATGGTGGAGTCATCATCCCTGGAGGTGTTTAAGAAAAGACTGGATGTGGTACTTAGTGCCATGGTCTAGTTGACAAGATGATGGTTGGTCATAGGCCGAGCATGATGAGGTCTCAGAGGTCTTTTCCAACCTAGTTGAATCTGTGATTCTATGGATCAGAAATGCACATATAGAATAATGAATTTCCAGGCCACTGGAGTCTTCCTTCAGATTAGGATGAATCCATTTTAAACAAAAAAAAATGGGAAAGGCACAGAAGGCAGCATGGAAAACAAAGCTGAATAGAGGAAAATGACCTTTGTTTCCTCATACCATTTATTTTTCCAGTAGCATACTATTCAATCTCATAATTATTTCTAACTTAATGACTGACAGGTAGAAAAGGTTCAGAAAGATGACTTAGGCATGGACAATGACTTAGGCGCAGTATCTCACTGGTGGATGAATTTCCAGGAGTCATACTATTCAGTAGGGTGACTTTAAATAATGGCTATTGGTCTTACTTGTACAGTACCTTACATTCTTCACTGCCCTCTGTCACATTTGATAAGGAAATAGTCCACTTAGTATATAGAGATTTCAGCTGCAAGCCTCTGCAGAGAGTAATCATACATTCTTGGAGCATTTTCCATCCCGGCTATCTGATGCTATTACCGAACTTCACAATTTGTTGCCTGTGTTTTTTGCAGCGTGATTGTACCTTTTGTCTTTCTCAGCACTCTTTCTTGTCACTGTTGCTCCAAAACTGTGCCCTGGTACAAAATAAGGCTTCATAGTCCAGACCTGTGGACTTCATATCTTAGGCAGGAAGCTCCTACACTTACTGTGTGCACTGTCAGAAAAACTCTGGTTTTCTCTTTCAGTTTCCCAGGCCCTACAGGTATCATATTTACATCTGGTACTCTTTTTTATTTGAACCAGAGCCAAAACAGCTAACCACAGTCTGAATATTTGTACTTGTAGATGAAAAGCCCATTGAGTTGATTCTCCATTGTGATTTTCTGAATGAAAAAAATGCATAAAAAGAAGGGGGATAAAGGGTGTATTATCAGCCTAGAAAAAGTAGGATGTCTTTAAATGGAAAGATGGGTAGAAATGAACCAGAAATTAAGGGAATGTCAGTGCATCTCAATTTCAGTCTCCAAAACTACAAGCAAGAAAATGAACCACATCTCAATGACCTGTAAAAGAAACTGAGTTATTGACTCCTATGAGCTTGAAGCTGATCTAATGAAACTGTTCCAAGAGATGTGAGCAAACAGCTGGAAGAGGGAAACTGATTGTGAAAAGAGCCTGGGATAAACTGCTCATCAAAGTAACAGCAGCTGCAGAAATATGTCAAATTTGTTCAAGTTGCAACAAGAATAGATGACTGCTGACCACTGTGGTGCAAAAGAAAAGGTGGCTGCCAAAACCAGTCAAAGGTTATTAGCTATGAAACATCCACAGCATCAACAAAGCAGATCCTCTCTTCTCAGTAGCTTTCACTGGGCCTTCTGCCACTTCTGGGAACTTGTGGAATGGAGAAAACCGGTGACTAGAGGTTTTGCTGATCTGCACATTCACATGGAAGGGACCCTCAAGTGATGGCAAGGCTTCTCCAAGCAAGACCCTGCTGGTCCTGTTGTCACAGCTGAGATTCACTGAGACCTGCCCCAGGACTCTGCTGCTTCAGCAGCTGGTGGGGAAGTGTCATGGCTTAACTCCAGCTGGTAACTCAGCCCCACACAGCCACTCAGTCAGTTCTTTCCCCCAGCGGGATGGACGAAAGAATAGGAAGTGTTAAAGTGAGAAATCCTGGGTGGATTGAGACAAAGACAGTTTGATAGGTAAAGGAAAAGCCATGCACACAAGCAAAGCAAAACAAGGAATTGATTCACTACTTCCCATGGGTTCAGATATTCCCAGGAAAGCAGGGCTCCATCACACATAACAGTGACTTGACAAATGTTACCACTCTGAATGTTCCCTCCTTCCTTCTTTTTCCTCCAGCTTTATACACTGACGGTGACACCATATGGATATTGCTTTGGTCAGTCGGGGTCATGTGTCCCAGCTTCATCCCCTCCCAAATTCTTGTGAAACCCCAGCCTCCTTGCTGAGTTTTGTTTTCCTGTCTTTGATGTATTACTGTAATGTCAATAATTGAGTTAATTTTTGATGCAAAATACACCCCTACTAATGGAAATATTTCATTTATCATTATCATGCTTTTTTTCAGTTTTCAAACTTACACTGCTGATAGAGGTCCAAGGTAATTCTGTGTATCTTGAGAGTGGGACAGTGGAAACAGACAGGCCACACAAGGTGCTTACTAACCCACTTGTCCCTCACAAATCCATGCTTTTCCTGATAAAGTGCTTTACAAAGTAATACTTTAGACCAAAAAGATTAAGCTTTTGAAACAAAGGAAGCAGCTGAGTCACAGCTTGGTGAGCAGTGGGTGAACAGCAACTGGGGGGAAAAGCCTGTTTAATATTGCATAGAATACAGGATATTGTAGGAGACACTTGCATATTTTAAATATTGTACAATGGACCACCAACAGCCTATTCACATATACACACAGGTAAATTAGAAGACACTTAATTTTCTCAATCTCTCAGAAAAATAAGAGGCTGGATCAACGCAGAAGAAACATGATTCCCAAGAGTACCCAGAGCTTCAGTTCAAAGCTCGGATCAATAAAGTATTCCTGTGCCCTAGAATAAAGACTTGTAAATATGTACTTGCCACCTGATTGTCTTTGTAATATAACCAGGGGGTATGTCTCAACAAGTGATAATTGGAAAACACCACATGTGAGAAATCACCTTTCTTCAGAAAGGAGACAGCCAAAAATAGAACTGAGCAGATCACAGCCCAGGGCGCTCCAGGATCTTTCCACATGAATGAGAGCAAGTGAAAATGAAATGGCAGAATCAGAGCTGATGACAGCCTGTCTGCCTGCTAGATGTGACCTGAAAATGGATTTTATAACATTTTCCACTACTATCAGAATTCAGGCTGCGTATCTTGGTTACCTGCACACGAACATTTTAGAGGGGAACAGGTGAGTCTTTTTCTGGCCGTGCCTTTTAGCAGGCATGAGATATCCCCAAACCCTATGGCTTTATCCATAGTATCTGCTATGCATCTTTCTGTGCCAAGCACTCCCATTTCACATTGAGCAAATCATTTTAGAAGTAATGAAACTGCCATTTCCATCAGACACGAGTCCTGTGCTAGTCCTGGCTTGCTGCTGGAATGCAGAGTGCACTGTGCAGGTTGGAGCTTGGCTGGAAGAGGTGGGCACAACAGGTTTCAAGAAAGTAGTGGGGTTTTAAGAGCAGGAGACCAAACCCCTCTTCTGTTTGGTTTGTCAGATATTTGAGGGCCTTCTTCCAGGAATGTGTCTGGACACCAGACTGACCCCTACACAGGCGTCTGTACATCAGGGTATTTTATTTCAGCATCTAGAGCATTTTTATTTTGCTTCTGATAAAGTGTGAGGAGAATTATCAGAGATGCATCAGAGACCCCCACCATACCTAGCTTTCCTGCATATCTGGATGGAAGCATAGTCCAAGGAAGCTGTAGCATAGTCCAAGGAAGCTGTAGCTTTGTCTAAGGTTATTTTAAACATCTCATCCAATCTCCTGCTCTCTGACAGCAGCCAGATCCATTTCTCACTGGAGTTTTCAATGTACCTGTTAAGCAGGACAGCCTGACTAGAAGAAATGTGAAGTGCAGGATTAGAGGACAGACTTTTGTTACAGCACATGCCAAACTCACCTGCCTTCACTGCACCAATCATCTAGAGAGGAGAGTGACCATGGAGATTTCAACTGGACACGAAGACAATATGCAGACAGCAGCTACAGTAGGACAACAAAACAGGAAAAGAAAATAACAAACCAGTGATCAGTGCTGAACCATGATGTTCACCCAGCAGTTGATCCTCTGCCCAAGTCTCTTCAGACAGCAAGTGGCTTATGACTGCAATAGGCAATTTTTTTCTGTCCTTTCTAAACCCCAAGAGCTATCACCACTTTTTTCTATCTTATTCAACATGCAAAAAAATCAAGGGATGGTCTTCCTTCTCTGTACTAGGGCTTTAATTATAATGTGGAATTTGTTGTGTTTGGTAGGTTTGTATTCCTGAGGAAAGAGATGCTTTTCTGTGCTCCTTTCTCCAGTAGTGGTCAAGGTGTGGGTGGTGGGTCAGTGAGGAGGTCCCTGCTTGGACTCCCTCCTCCTCTGCCAGCCAAAGCGAAACGGCAGCATGTAAGTCCTAGAAAGTCAGGAGGTCAAAGCTGCACACTAAATTTATCACCAGGCTGTTATTTTTATATAGTTGGGTCATCCATCACAAGGATATTTTCTCTAAATGAGTGAAGCATTTGGCCAGCTGCCCTTACAGTTAAGGGCACGTACAGAAGTAAAACACCTTGTCCTACTTTTTGCCAGAAATCTCCAAGTATGCTGAGAACACAAGGAGATTTTTTTCTGACTCCCTTACTGTAGGTCCCTCTGTTTTATAATAACCCTGCATTGAAGGTGGGACATCAATTAGATTCATTGCACATCATTTATCAAGTTTGCAGAGATACACAGAAGCCATCCCTTTAGGGATGGGAAGTTCTGATACTCAGAGAAATGAAAGTTAATATCTACTTTGCTGGTGTAATGGAAAATGTTATTACTTTCAGAAACATATTTCATCTTGGAAGACAAGGGGTTTAGGCAGATCTTTTGGAGAAAATTGTGGTTTATTGAAAATGAATATAAAAGTAGATTAAGCCTCTTTCCATACATTAATGCAACATACTTTTGAGTGTTCCAAGAGGTCTTGCCAGCTTATGAAAAATCTGATCTTATATAACTAATAGTCAAGTTTACCAGGAGACATCCTACAGGTAAGCCCAGTGTTTGCACTAAAGCAGCTTGAACACTGGGAAGTGTCTGTAAAACCAGACAAAAGAAAATGATACTAGATAATTTGAAAATCCATTCTGACTGAAAAAAATATACATAATGAACACCCTTGACAAAAAATCTCAAATACTGTAAAATGTTGTAGCAGCAGTAACTTCAGCAGACAAACTGGAACTGATCTTGGAGACATAAGCACAGTTTTGTCTTCTGCTCTTCTGGCAGTGCCTAGATAAGCAGGTAAGATTTGCTACCATTGGCTGATAGGTAATATCTCAGAGAAAAACACATCCTCTGGTGTTAATGCTCTGCTTACTGCCAAGAACTTGGAAAGCAGAGAGGGCAGGACATCACCAGTGAACTTCAGCTGTGGCGAGTCTCCTCCTAAGACAGGACTCTCCTCACCAAGAGGGTCTGAGAACAGATGCAAAGGTAGGTCCAGCTGGGCTTGCCCAGCTCTGAGCTGGGCTGTAGTTGGCACCACTGCTGAGGGCGTTGACTGTCCTGGATGCTGCTCTGGGGTGGTGACAAAGTGCATCAGACCTGCATGAGCCTCCAGTAACAAACAGGCTGAGAAATGACAGCTTCCAAAAGGTAAATAGTGTCCTTCTGAGGAATATTAGGGAGTGTTGCTGTTTTTAATCTAGTACCATAAGTAATAAAGTCCTTCACTATAGGAAAACTGTTCTCCTACCTAATGTTATTTTAAACAAATCTGTGCTGACACATTCCCAATGCTCACCAGTATGAACTCCTCTACACAACTGTCCCAGCTCCAGTGCACATCAATGCCACTGTCCTTGCCTCCATCCTGCAGGCCAGTCAGCATCTCCCTACACTCCACACATGGCCAGTACCTGAATGGCTCTCTCCCAAAAGGCTTCCTGACACAGCTGTATTGGAACAAGATGTTTTCCTTCCCACTGCTCCTAAGACCAAAAGCACCAGGTTCTTCTGGGACTCCCTATGTTCCAGACAACAGACAGTGTTTTGTACCATAGAACAGGCTGTGCAAAGAGTGCTGTGCACTCATGGAGGCTTTCGGCTTGATAGACAATCAGAAAAACTGGAATGCCATTTGAACGCTGCTTCCATTGAATCTAAAAAAACCCCCCAAACCTAAGAGACTGTTTTATATAGGAAAAATGCAGGAAAGAATTCTTTTGTGCTACTGAAACTAAGCTAAGCATTGCTGTGAATAACAAATCTGTGACAGAAGTGTCCTAGAATGGGAATTTATGGGCATGGAGAGAGAAAAATTGGCAGAAATGGTGGGAATCATAGAATCACAAGTACAGAATGGTTTATATTGGAAGGGACCTTAAAGATCATCTCATTCCAACTCCCCTGCCATGGGCAGGGACACTTTCCAACTCAATGCCTTGTCCAGTTTAGCCTTGAATGTTCCAAGGATGGGGTCTCCACAATTTCTCTGGCCAACCTGTCTCAGCACCTCCACAGTAAAGATTTTTTCCTTTTATATAATTCTACCACCCTTAGAAGCACAGCTCCTTCGTTAGGAATTTCCTGTCTCCTGTCACTGGGAGTTGCCACCACATTCTTAGTGAGCGGATGACCTTGGCCTCTCGGATTTCAAATGAGGACTCCAAAAAAGTTAATTAACCTAAATCCAAATCAAGCAACTGGACAATTACTTTCAAAGTTTTGTCACATATCTAAATTATGTGGGAGCATTGTTTAGCTGTGGTCTGTCTAGCTGGGTGAAGAGACCTGAGAAAACTCTTTTGCCTAGAAGACCTTTCAGATATGAGGTTAGAAGAGAAAGGGGAATAGAAAGAGTCTCAAAATCTGTTTTGTATACAACTAAACCTCTCCATGGCAAAGAAAGCATATGGTATGAATGCAGAAACTCATTAGTGCAGACCTTTGGGAGACACTATGATTAAGCAAAACAGAGCCAGATGAACATTTGAGAGAAACAACAAATTTCCAATGCTGAAGAAAAATAACTGAAAGCCAAATGACTGGAGTTGCAAACTCACAAAAAGGATATTCAGGAATGTGATTTCTGGGAAAGACCTCTTC
Organism: Cettia cetti; assembly: GCA_013401135.1. Lineage (NCBI taxonomy): Eukaryota > Metazoa > Chordata > Aves > Passeriformes > Sylviidae > Cettia > Cettia cetti. Next base: position 9,797 of record VZUI01021496.1, read on the forward strand.
TGAGAAAGGTTTCTGGCTCTTTGAGACCAATCCAGACATGGAAGAAGTAGGCTAGCTCAGTGGTGAAGCAGGGTTGTGAATCAGAAGCTGATGATATTTTTCTGTGGACTGTTTCCACCTCACAGTACTTTAAATATTTCAAGAATTTAAGAGCCTTCCCTGGGTTGCTCAGATTCTTGGTTCTTCTTTTTACAGTGAGATCTTCTAAAATTAAAAAAATCCTTGCAGAAATGTCGTGAAGACAACTATCCTTCCCCTTCCAGAAGGGAATATGGAGTCACAAAAAAAGATTTGACCTCACACACATCCTTCAGGCACCAGGAAATGAACTGCTTTAAATCTTTTCTTGGCTTTTTGCGCTCTGTTACATGGCTTTCATCAAGAATTCATACCTACCAGACAATTGAGTTTCTATACCCTAAACCCGGAAAAGCTCTAATTTAGCTGATTGAAGGAAAAAAATATGGAGAAAATACAATTTGTAGGGGACTATTTTAAATGCTGGCTGCTTCTACGACATTTAACTGGAAGCTCTAGAGGTTATGTTTTAAACATGTACAAACTACATTATGGTGATGATATATCAAATTATACATTCTGCAATCAAATATGTTGTGCTTCTTTGCTATTTGTACCTTTTGGTTAAACTGGAATTCTCTATCCTGTGTTTGGAACAGAATTCTTTTGAACAACATTAATTAGAAGCTGAAGCTTTCAAATACTATGTGGTTTTTATAGTAGGTTAGTTCGATGACCTTCAAAGACTAATTTTTTTCTTTAAATGTCAGACCCAAGTTTACTGTAGCATTTTAAGTTATGTTGTTGGATTTAAAACTTGGTGCCAACTTGATACTTCTCCACTGGAGTAGGTGGAAAAGAATCATGGGTGAGCATTCATTACTCACATCTGTGTAATATTCAGGTGAAACCAGCTTCATTTTTGCTTAGAAGTACCTTGTCCTGGTACTCTAGTCAAAGCCTTTCCCAAGTGATGAAGACCCGATTGTGCGTGATGACTTTGGTGCAAGGACTCTGTCCTAACTGTGGGGCTCCCGGTGAGAGATGATCTCTCCACCCTGCTCCTCACCTCTGCCAGTGGCAGGTTGTGCTGTGGTGGGGAACAGAATAGTGGCTTTCCTGTGCAGCTGTGATCTGCTTGAGGTGATGGGACATGGGACAGGAATGGCAGGGCACACAGCTCAGTCGTCTTCATAGCGTCCTCTCACATGGGCTTCACCCTGGGTAGGCACAATAGGACAGGCTGGGAAATTCCTCTGCTGGAGGGGAAGGAGGAGAGTGGAACTTGGAAGTCCAGGAGGCTTGCCAAGTGCCATTTATGGAGGAATGTTTACTCCTATGTCCTTGCACAGTGCATCTCTGAGGAAAACATCTACTTCTGTGGAGCTGGCAAACCCTGAGTCCAAGGCTGCCAGGGAGCTCTTGGCAGCTCACAGCTGACTACAGACTTGGGGCCAGTGTATAACAGCATCCATTTTCCCTTTGGGCAGAAGAACACTCAGGCCAAGGTTTTGACCTGTGTAGACAGGAATGGTGTGTTTTATCCAGTCACTACAATCCAGCAGCTGTGGTGCCCTTCTCATACAGTGCTGCCTGCCTCAACCAGGCACAACCACTGATACCATGTCCAATTTTCAACCCAGATCACAAGTACTGCTTTGCCATTTACTCAGGCATTTTGCTGCTCAGTTCCTCTTAGCATAAGGAAGAAAATGCCATGTTCAAAAAAATTACTGTTGTTTTTAACTAAAACCACAGACATTAATACAAAAAATAGAAGTACCACACTTAGGAGGTAAGAGCATGTAACCGTGAAAATCTAGGAAGAGTAGTCTCGCCTTTCCTTCCAGTATGGTAAGCATATTTTGGTTGTGGTTTTCTACTGATGATGCCTTATTTTACATATGAGGTAAGAGCGTGCTTTGCTTTGCAGTATAGAATGAGCACATGTAACCTTGGTTCCAGAAATCTCGTCACAGAATCACAGGATCAATTAGGTTGGAAAAGACCTCTGAGATCATTGAGTTCAACCTATGACTAAACACCACCATGTGAACTAGACCATGGCATGAAATGCCACATCCAGTCTTTTCTTAAAATACCTCCATGGACTGTGACTCCATCACTTCCCTGGACAATCCATTCCAATGTTTTATTACCCCTTCTGTCAACATCTTGGCCCTCAAATTAGGCAGAGAATTTACTGCTGAAAATCTGGGCCTTAGGGACAATAGAAACAAGAGGGCTTTTGAGCAAAGACCCCAGAGACAGCATGTCCATATTTGAACTAGCAATCTATTGAGTAGGTGGGTAACTTTCTCACATCCTTGTCCCAGCAGCCAGGCTGCAGCCCTGTCTCTCATCCTTTTGAATCCACCTCCACAGCTAGCAGACCTTATGTCTCTACCTTGTTTGTAATGAAAACTCAACAGTTCTCTTTTCAGTCCAGCCTTAGGGATTCAGAGTCCTATTGCTCCATTGTACATATGCCCAGCACATCTGGCTGGATTTGGTACCTGCTGTATTTCCCTCAGGGCATGAATGATCTGCACATCACACTGAGCCAGAAGGGTCCTTTCCTAACAGAAATGGCAGTACTAAGTCCTAAGAATGAAGTGCCATAAATGCAAAATAATTTCATGTAAGGCTATACATGCACCTCTCTTGCTGGACTTAACATTGTTCTCTGGGGAAGGCTCATCCTCCTCCTCCCCAGCTCTGTCTGTTGAGAGTAACATGCATCTGCCTCCAGGGAACAGCTCTTGGGCAATGGGGTCAGGAGTACAAGTGAAATCTTCCTGCACAGCTGTGTGCACTGGGGCCTGAGCTCCTTGCTCAGCTGTGCCTCTCCAAAAGCAGCTCCTTGGTGATCAGCAAAACCTGCCCAACACCTGCAACACTCCCATAGTCACGTCACCCTGCCAAGGGAATAGCACAAGAGAGATGGGAATGATGGTGGCTTTGCTGCTGACATGATTTAAACATTCCTGATAGATTCCTCTTGCATGTGGTGGGTTTGCTCTTTTTGGGCTTGGTTTTTAAACTTTTTTTTTTTTAATCAGAGAGCCTCCATATAATTCCACAGGCTCAGTGGTGAAGGCAAGAGATCCCAGAGGTCACAGCCCGACTCACACCCCAGGGAGCAGCCTGCCACAGTTAATGAACTGGAACTGCTTCTAGCAGATGTGGGGATGAAACTTAGCACTGGAAGCACTGGTGTCTCCTGCACTTATTTCAGTCTTGAGACATGATCAAGCCTGCAGCTTATGTTGCTAAGTAGCTGCCACCATAACAAATCTTTGTGTGCCTTTTCTAGCTCATTGCTGCCTCCCTCAGCCATCAGCAGGATTAGGTACAAGTTTGCATTCATGCAATTACAAAATGCAAAATGGTACCATTAGCTTGTTTCAGGGTCTCTCATCAGTTACTTGACCAGAGAAACATTCCTAAGCATCAAATTTGGCTTTGAAATCCAAATGCTAAGCTGCTTCTCCTTCTATTTTTTCTTGTAACATTGACTGTGGTTTTTTATTCCTTAAACATCAGCATTTCTTTTATTTTGGAGATTAGTCCCATAGTCAAGAAATATGAGAAGCAGCTTAATTTGTACAAAGACAAATTTAGCTGAACTTTTCTGCAAAAATGCTCAGCAGTGGAACGTTTTATGGTAATTTGATCCCTTCGTTTCAGGGCTCTCAGTCCAGTGCGATGTGTGGTACATGCTGCCTGTGAATCGACTCCAATTCTGGCTTCCTCTCCAGTAATGTGAGGACTGGATATATTAACTTTCACAAAACGAACAGAAAATTAGCATGGACACATCTGCTGGCAGAGGCTGGGCTCTTTGTCATTGAAATACCTGATTTCAGGGAGAACTTTGAATGTCTGCCTTGGAAAAACAGAATATTAATAAGTGGTGTGCAAGCTGATGATGAACAGGCCAGTACACAGTTTTAGCCAGGACTGGGACTTCTGAATTCAAATTGCAACTTCATGAATAATTTTCTTAGACTGATTTAACACACATGCAAAGTTGGCACAGCCATATAAAAAAATCCTCACTCCTTCCCTTCTCTATTCTCCTGCCTGGTGCTTCTTGTGTTATGCTGGCACAAGTTTCTGTGTGGTTGCCCAGTGCACAGGATGTAGAAATTGATCCAGCTAGGGAAAAAAAAAGTGGGTTTTTTGGTGGGTTTTACCCTAAATCAGTTCACAGTAACCCCAAACCTAAAAAACGAAATGGTACAAATAATTGCCAGCACTACCTGTGCACTGCAAGGCAGGGAAGGAGAAAGTGTTTCAAGAACTTAGCAGGACTGTTTAGTTTAGAGAAGAGTCCCTGCATGGAGAACACTACTGGCTTTAAACCCCCATCTGCTCTAGAAGGATGCCAAGCGTCATAAGCAACTTGTGTTTCTCACCACATGTATTCTTGATCAGTGTCAAACATTTATAAACATCCATGATTAAAGGGCAACCACACATTCTCAATTATTTAGTGTTAGTTTCAGGCTATGTTATGATGTTTAATGTTTTTATTGAAAAGAAAAATTAGGCAAACAAGAAAAGCAGGGGGGCTGGGGAAAGAATATGTAGAGATCCAGCACATGACAACCAAACTACCTCTTGTATCTTTCCTGGCTGCTGGGGACAATTTAAGGCCAAATGAAATTGGAGGGTCTGCTCTCCCAGGAAGTTTCTAGCACTTTATTCTACTTATAATCCAACACTAACATTAGCGTTTGGCTAATATGAATATTTTGTCCTACCTGAGATTTTGGATTTTTTTATTCTGCATAAAGATGTTTTAAGTTAAAATAAATATAAAACCTGCTCCTGTTACAAGAACTAGAGAAAATCTTCCTTTCTACTTCCTGTTCTCTTGTTCTATCTCCTGTCTCTCCCACGGCTTTAGTAGACCTTCAGAGGTCAGCAAAAATTGCAGAGAACTGTCCTTTCTTCCTTGTGTATTGGGACAACTTATTTCTTAGTAGTTCAGCTTTTCTATATGTTCATGTTGTAGAAATTCACAGTATATACTCCAGCCACTTCTTGGAGGTGAAACAGAAGAAAGGCCTGAAAAAGCACAAAGATAAACACTTGAGGAAAGATGTACAATTTATGGACACAAGGTTTAGAAACAGAAAATTTTACCTTAGCACCCCTCCTCCCAAAAAAGTAATATTAAGTACCATGACACACTCAGGTGTAGCAGTGGAACAAGGATAGGGAGTGAAAAATAACCCTTGGAAATTTGATTTCCTTGATTTGCCACTGTAGGATGTCAGCTGGAACAGCCCAAGCAGAAAAGGCAATTTCCTGCCCACAGAAGACAGGCACAGATCAACATCCTCAGCACCATATACCTGACCCTCCAACAAAGTCCCTGAAGCAAAGTTGCACACAACAGCTGTCAGGTCATTGCCTAACAAGCTGGTTTAAATCATACCTTGTGAATTAGGAAGAATCCTCTACTCATACCCTTCCCAAATACAGAGCACTATTTAACCTCCAGCTGTAGATAACATTACCTGCCTTCCCTTCCACCCCAGATGGAATAAAACAGAGCAGTGTGTCTTCAAGGTGATCACACACATAGGGCAGGAACTCATCCAACAACTCAATCTTGCTAAAGAAATACTTCCTTAGATTCCTGAACTGTTCCCTTTTTTACACACCAAGCAGGAGTAATTTGGAAAGCAGGGTATGCATAGTACCCCCACTGTGAGCAGTTAAGCTTTGCAGACAGAACAAAACGCCACCAACGGGAAGATGGAGCACAGAGAAGCATTCACAACAGCTCCTTCCCCTCACTGCTGCAGTGCAGCACTACAAAGCACTAGAGCCAATCCAGCCTGACTGGGAAGCAGTGAAGAACACATTTTACAGTAATGCTCTTGATCAAATCTAAATCCCTCCCAAGACAGCTTTCTGAAAAGAGATGTTACTCACTGAGCTGTGACAAAAATGTCTTCCTATCTAGTAAATACTAACTGAATGCTTATGGTTAATTTCTTTAACCATTTTGACATTTGTTCGAAGACGAACTATAATAAAATGCAGACGCTCTACTTCTTTACCAAGATACTGAAGCACTATAAAAAAAACCCAGAACAACAGCAGTCATAAGGAAAACAATGAATGCTGTGAAACAGAGAGCCCTTCTCCACCTCATCATTTGTAAGAGAAGGGGAGAACATTTCTTGTACATACAGGAGCTATATAAGAACACCAATGCTTGATCACCATTCAACAGCTGATCCGTGCATTGCACAATGCCTCCTTTCCAAGAAATGCAAACTTGTTGGTACTACTTGTAGGCCATGGTCAGAACTAGTAACAAATCCTGTACAGGATAAAGCAGAGCTTGCACTCAGTGTTCCAGATTAGAGTGTCACCAGGCATATGTCTGAGCAAAATCAACTTGTCATGAGTGTTGATCACAGTGGTGTAACAGAGAGCCAAACTGGCAATTAAATTGTACTAGATTATTGATAAAAGGGAAGCCAGAAAAGCTTTCATCCTACACTTCTCTCTCATAGAGCTCAAACCAAAGGAATGAAAGTCACTTTTCCAGTGCTGCACCTGTGCCACACACTTGGGCTGGCTCAGCACAGGCCAGCCTGCATCCCACAGGAATTACAGCACACACAGGATGGGCCTGGCTGCTTCCACAGGTCACTCAAAAGCAGGACAGCTCCTTGTGTGCCCAGACAAAGCTCCTCAGCCTTGGTCAGTCAGAACTGACTGCCCCACAGCACATGCAGTCAGGTAACCAACTGACCCCATGTGCTGCAGCCACGGGCTCGGATCCAAGTGTCTGGATCTACCAGGAGGAGCATGCAGCTCCAGAGGCACTGACATACATGTAGAGGCAATTCCAGAAGCAAAGGAACAGCAGAACTAAAAAATCCAAGCTGGATATGTTCTGGCATTCAGAAGGGACAGGCATGTAGATGAATCACATTTTATAGACAGTCTCCCATGATTTTACACACACACATTCCTAGCACAGAATCCTTGAACAAAAGCCCAGTACAGCCAGTAGAGTAACACTTCCTTCCTAATAGCAAGATATCTATTTACATATTCAAGTTTAACCTTTTGAAGAGATGAATCTCTCCATACCTAATACAAAAATAACCAATCTCTTAGTGCTCAGTCTCTCCTACGTAAATGGGAGGTGTTCAAACAACATACAGAGCTAATACATAACAGCTTATAACACAACTTTTATTAGAAAAGTTATACATAACAGCATCAACTATTTTCAAGAATATTAACCTTGAAAAGCAACAAAAACAGACTAAAAATGTGTAACAAGAAACTAATGACCTTTTCTATAATTAAACATTCAAGTTATCTACAATGTCTCTTTTTACAAAGGGGAAAATTATGGTTTTACAGGCACATCATGTTGAAAATAAAGCTGCAGTAACTTTATACAATTAACTTTTCCAAGGATTATTAAAACATGGTCATTATGTAGACTCAGAGTTTTTTAAACATTCACATAATTTTACAGTTGAGTATACACTGAAATTTCAGAGTCCCAAAATTATTTCACAAAAGTGCCAACATTAAAACCAGAACCCTCAGTGCGAGTAATTTTGTCCTAAAAAAGTTAAGACAGGTCTCCATAATCAACATATTCACATAATTTCTGGTGCTACCTGGTCTAACAGTAAAGCTTCATTCTTTAGAAATAAAATTAAACCGGATTTCTTTCACAAAACTGATAAAACGTTTTGAACATGGGCGTGTACATCATAAGAAATAGACACTAAAACCATAAATATATCCAAAGAGCCATTAATACACTACACAATTAAGTGGATTTCCGCCCATCTGTACTCTACACTCAAAATTTGTTGTCCTTATGGTACAGGTGGTATCTGAATTTAGCAGTTTTTCTTATTCTTACTGTTGGATGCCTGCTTAATAAAAAAATCATGTAATTTACAATCTAGAAGTCTGTTTTAAAAAGTCTGGAGTTTATATACAGCTCTAACAAACCTAAAGCATTATGATTTCTTAAATGGTTGAAATTACTAGTCTTCATCTGTGATTTATTAACAGTAATTAGCCATTATCAGTAGTGGACCATAACAAGGTGATAAGCAAAAAGGAATGTTTCATCTAAAATGCTTCACATGTTCTGTCCTTTCATGTATCATGTAGAGGAAGTGCTTTCCACAGACACTCATTTCCCCTTAGCATCAAGGGCTACAAAAATCTGACTGCAAAAATGCAGTGACACGGCAAGCTGACATATCAGGCACTACCTTTCATATTGGCAGCTTTAAGAGACCCACGGTATGCACAAAGATCTAGAGAAAGGGAGAAAAAACTACTACTATGAGAAGCAGACCGAACATTTCAGATGAGTTTGGCAACATTTTTAATCAGACAAAAGGTTGGCCATTCAGATTTACTTGTATAGGTTAAAAATATCTATTGAATCAACTAGTCAAATTATTGTAAGACATTTTCATTGATACTCAACATCACATGCACCAATATTGCACACATCTGCTCTGAGCTGCTAAAGCAATCTTTATCTGGGCGCTTGAGATGTCTGGTTTCTGCAGCTGGAACTCAAGTCACCCAAACCCAGCCAGCAGTTTCACTAAAAATTTGAGTGGTAAAGTTAAAATACAAACCCCAAAATAACCCCAAGAAAAAAACCAAGGACTTTATACAGACAATAAAATCTAATTTTTCTGCAATGGTCTTGTGGGCCCTACGGATGGGGCAATACAGCACACACTGGTGAGAGCACTAGCTCTGCTCTAGGGAACCATTCAGATAATGTGAAACCTGGGACCAGGGGTGGCAATGATGTCACTGTAGGGCTCCTCCTGTGTCAGCTCTATAGCTTGCTGCTTTTTCAGTACCAGGAAACTGTAGAACTTTGCAGCCGCTTGTTTTCTGTTTGTATTTCTGCACAGCTCAAGCAAACTGATAGATTCTGCTCCAGTCTTAGCAAGAGCTCTCTGAAAAACACAACATTGATACTGCAGGTTAAATAGAGAACTACACAGAAACAACATCTCTTGGCAAGATTCTGTTTGCTGTAAACCCCAGGACACTGAGAGATTCAGAAGGATGGGAACAATACAACATGTACATGAAAATTTCTTTATGGACCTTCGATAAATGAAACCTAGGAGGCTTCCCACAGATGTGTGAAAAATCATACTTGAACCTGCTGAAAGTATTCCAGAAATACCGTTGTATAGCACAAGATTTTATTTTTACAGCAATACCTAACCAGTCTTGACTGTAGGACAATTTTTTCTCAATAGGAATAAAATCTAAAAAAAAATCAAGTTATATTTCTCAAAATAAATGTAATTCCAAAAATAGTAAAGTAAAATTTCAAGAGCTATCATTCTTTAAAAGATACATCATTTTCCCAAGGTGAAAGCCTGTTTATTTCTAAAACCCCTCTGTCTTAAACTAAGTATCCAAAGTCACTTAGATTTTCTCAAAGTCTTGGCAAGAATATGTATTAAAAAAGTCATGATAATACATCTTTTTGCTGGCCAGGACAACAACTGATGTGTTCGCTTTAAAGCAGAACTGTCTGCCCTGGAATGAATTTCAACCAGATGAAAATATATTTGGCTGGTCAAACCAAATCACTTTATATTAATCAGATCTTAACTCCAAATCTCATTGCAGATTTAATGTTTCAGCTATCCAGTGTGATGCTCTTTTGGGCACATGGAAGAAAGAATTGAAAAAAGCTATTATGGCCAAAGAGAATTCTAAAGCCCTCTTCAGAAACTGTGGTAAAACATTCAGAGTAGAAAACATTGCACAACACTACCAATTCAACATTTGTATATTTTAGAAGTTATTTTTAAGTTATTTTTTATTTTAATCAGTTGAACTGATTTGGCCTGGGACAGAGTTAATTTTCTTCACACAGCTCATATAGTGCTATGTTTTGCATCAAGTAGGCTGGAGGTGCACAAGAAGCTGGGAGGGGACACAGCCAGGACAGCAGAGCCTAACTGGCCAGAAGGATCATCCGTGCCATATGGCATCACACTCTGCATTTAAAGCTGGGCGAGGTAAGAGGGGGTGTGTGACCATTTGGGATGTGCCATTCAGTGCCAGCCAAATCTCAAGGGAACAAAGGAGCTACAAAGCAGGCTGAAAGGCAAAGGCAGTCCAAGAATACACGGAAAGCCAACACAGAGACCGATAAGCAAAGGAACAGTTTGCACTTCAGTTCAGGGGGAACATTGTGGTGTTCAGCCATCGTATCAGAAAAAGCCTCTTCAGTTCCAGCAGGAATCCATCCTATGGACAGATATACGTCTCTGCAGACTGAAGCCACATGCTAGTAATCAGCCAAAGTCACATTTCCACAGTTTTTAAGAGATTCAGCTTCTCACGGCAGGCAAGTTTTCAAACTAGCCTAGCCAGGAAGTAAACAACCTGTACAATGGTGTTATCCCTACATCCTTATGGGGGTTTGCCTAAAGACACATATCCCAAAGTCAGAGGTGCTATGGTTTCATTAAAAATACAGTCAATTGTTTTAAAATTTAAATTTCTGGGACTCTTAGCTGCACACCAAGTGTGAACTTAAAAGCTGAAAAATATTTAAGTGAAAAATTTAATTCAAATGTTCTCTGAACAACAAGTGACAATTATAAAAGCATAGATTTATTTTAATACAATTATTTGATATAGATTTTACAAACTACATGCATTCTTCCCCCTCTAGGACAACTGGTATTTTAGGCTGTAACACTGACTGCAAAGAAAGCTCTTTCTAGACCTTTTGACTCAGCTCAAAAGCATCAGTGGACACACTCAAAAACTACTTTAAGAGAAAGCAAATGACCATGTGTACCTGAAGGCCATGGAGCATTTGTTGAGTCCTCTTGTTCCATCTCCTTTCTTCTTGATCCTGATCACCCCCTGTGCCGTCTTCTTCCTGGAAGAAGGTGTGAAATAAAAGACATCAGTGAAGTTTGTTCTGTTTGTTGTTGGAGGATATTAAATACTGTAGCTAAGAGACAACTTAAGTTATCCCATTTGAGGACATGGCTGGTTTTCTTGCAAAAAGCTACTTTCATTAAGTAGCACAAGCTATTTAAAATTAATCACACTATTAAGTTCAAAAGTTCTTATCTAAGACATCATAAACATACAGAGTGGTTTAATCCAGCCATGGCTGAGAACAGGAGAACACTAGTTCAAAACAGAATGTGTATGTAATTTATAAAATTAAACAACATAAATATTATTAAATGATCATGAAATAATTTAAGAATTACATTTCCAGGGGCTATAAATAAGGACAGATTAGTTATTTCTTATGCCTTTTACTGAATCCACAGACAAACATTCATTCACTTTTGGAAAACACACAAACTGATTCAACACAGAGTTCTTACTTCTTCCTCCTCCTCCTCCTCTTTCTCCTTTTCCTTCTCCTTCTCTTTTTCTGGCAGAAGTTCGAGCTCTGGTATTAGCTGGCAGATGTTTTGGGGCTCCTCTGGCGGCATTTCCACAGGTGGTATTTCCAGCTGTTGTGATGGTGGATGCTTTAAGAGCACACAGTACAGTTAAGCAAACAGTAACATTTTGTCAGTTTTACAATAGAATGATGGTGCTACAGACCAGTTTAATAAAATCCAAGTATCTAGTATGACCCATTTGTAAGAATTTTTCATTTTTGAAAACCAACAGCAATTTTGTTTGCTGTCCTTTTATGTATTTTCAATCCTTTAGATTCTACTTAAACCAGAAATTATGATACCACTGTAAAGTAAAAAGGCTTTCCAGTAACTTCACTTATGCCACCATCCAAACCACTGATGTCACTCCTTGGATCGGCACACGCCAGTTTAAAATCCCACATCACCAGATGCAGTACTACATGAACGCACTTTAACTCACTGGAACTAGTCATCTTCAAAATGTCAAAATGCTGTTCTCATCAGTACAAACATGAAGGAATTAAAACATTGGTACCTGCAAAGTTTCTGAAAATGTATGAATTACTTTGGTGCTAAGTATATTCTCAGAAAGTATTTATGTCAAGAGAAGAACACAGAAAAGCAATTTAACGGGATTTACGTAGACAGTTTTAATAAAATTAATATACTGTACCCTCCCTCCCCCTGAATCTATAAACAATTAAGTGCTTGCCAGTAAAGTTACCCTGACACCTGAAACTGTTTCTACACATACCCTAAAATGGCTGAGCAACTTCTGATAGAGTCACTCAGCAGGTATCACTACAGGCTGTACATGTTGCTAGTGGCCTGACCTGGCCTCTAAGATGATCACAGAATTCCCAACACACCAACACCCCCAATTACCCTGACTGAGCACAGTCGATGCTGATTTCACCCCATGACATGGCCAAGAGGAGCAGCAGCTTCCACCCTGCTTAACAAGATCATGGAACATCTACCAGTCCCACTCTACAGTGAACAAACTTGTTAGCCAAGGAATGTGAATAGCGAGGTTAAAAAATGCACAAATGTGAGACACAGCATAAACCAGGACTGTTCTCACCACGCAAGCATTCAGAAAAATACCTTTCATTTTGCCCATTTCCTTCCTCTCCCCTTCACAAACAGTTTCCTTTCACACTGTATCACAGCTAATGTGGAAGTCTGCTCTCAACTCAACTAGGAAATCTCTCCAAAGTTTTTCTTTGAATCCTTAAGCCTGGAACACTATGGCTGTCTCAAAAGACATTTATGCAGCTAACACAATCCTTGCTTCATGGAAGCTGTTCAGTTACACTTGCCAAGCAGAACTTGATAAGCAATACACTAGACTCCTTGAAGACTTTTACTGGAGGAAATAGTATAATTTCTTTATCCTACCAGCACTTAAAATGTTTCAGTAAGCTTTTCACCTTACAAAGGCACCAGAATGACTACCCACGGACCAATGTTCTGATAGTACTACAGTGAATCTCAAAGGACCATCAAAACCTAGGTCCTCAAATCTGTGTCATTTCCTACTCAAAGACACTGCCCACTTCTCATTCCCCATTAAGTAACAGTGAGAGCTTACTCACAGGTAACACTGGCTCTGGTTCTACTTGCTGCAGCTTGCGTTTAACACCAGTCTGAGCTGGTGGGGGTGGCATAACTGATTCATCCAGATTGGTTCTGCTGCCTTCCATCATCGACTCTTGTAAACGGCTTGGCTCTTCCAGAATAGGTTCATCTATATTCCACAACAAATCTTCTTTTAGATACTCAATAATGTAGTTAGAAACTACCAAAACCCAACCTGCTGTTAGAATATTAAGCACTTCTCAACAGCCTGCACTTTTAATCCACTAGTTCAAACAATTCCTAAACATCCCCTATTTTTAGGAAAAAAAAAGTTATTTTATGTCACAGGTTGTACATCAAGCTAAACAACCATTACAAAAGTCATTGCTTCATATATAATCTTTGATGACTTAATACAAAGCACAGATAAAAGAGAAAAAAAATGCTCCAAGGGAAAGCAGAACATCTTTGACAAGACACAAACCAATGACATCTCGTTGCTGCTGTTGCTGTTGCTGCTCCTCTCTGGGAACCTCTGGGTTTTCAAAGTCTTTAAGGAACTCATCAAGATTGTCAGCTTCTCCTCCTTTCCTCCTCTTTCTCAGATCTTCTGGTACCAGAGGTGTAAGACAGCGAGTAAAGAGCTACAGAAGAAAGGTAACATTATTCACTATTGCAGTTCTCAGTGTCCTTTTATTTCATTATGGATCAAGTAATTATGGGCTATCTTTCTTTCTCAGTTTTTAAGCTCTTCTCCAACTATGTTCTAAAAAATCTTTTTGTAATTAATAACAGCAACGTTTAAAATATTTACCTTAGTTCTTCTAATATTTCTTCCCATTATGAATACTGCCATCACTACATCAATATTTATATGCTGACATTTGCTATACGTGAGGCACAATTCTGAATAGAGTCCATTTAAAAATGAACTTGCACAAAAACATTACCTTCAGTAGCCTGTTATTCCACAAAGGCTGTGCAGGCAGAGAGAAAAGCTTTTCAACTCCACCAGTTTCTTTCCACATCATCAATTTCTTAGTAGGAGGTGCCAAATCCAGAGTAGTAACAATATCAGAGTAGTCACTTAATTGGGCTCGAATAGTCTTGCTGTCCAGTTCTTTCACACTGTCCACAATCAGCTTTCTCTTCCTCTTTGCTTTGGTTTCCTTGACTGTTGAGATTTTTAGCAAGCAATGAAGGTTAGCTCAAACAGGTAGCATGCTGTAAAAAATCCTGCAAGTTCTCTATAGGTCTTATCTGCCCACATAGAAAGCTGCCTCAAGAATCTAAGGCGGCACTAGCTTTGGGAGGATTAAAACCTATGTGCAATATAAAGCAACAAATATTATGAATGCTGTCCCATAATCTACAAATTCTTCTGTGAATTTCAATCTACCTAAGCCTCAATGTCCTCAGCTGCACATGCCTCTCTCTCCTGTTACTTGCTTGTTAGGCTGGTGCAAACACTGGCCACCAAGTTGAACAGAGCATGGAGCACCTCTCTTATGAGGAAAGGCTGAGAGATTTTGTTTTGTTCAGCCTGGAGAAAAGGCAGCTTTGGGGTCACCTATTGTGGCCTTCCAGTACCTGAAGGGAGTCTACAAGGAAGATGGAGGATACTTTTTACAAAGACATGTAGTGACTGGGTGAGGGACATGAGTGCCCACTGACAGAGAGCAGGTTCAGACTAGATATTAGGAAGAAATTCTCTAGGGTGAGTGTGGCGAGGCACTGGAACAGGTTGCTCAGAGAAGTTGCAGATGCCCCATCCCTGTCAGTGTTCAAGGCCAGGCTGGATGGGGCTCTGAGCAACCTGGTCTAGAGGAAGGTATCTCTGCTCATGGCAAGAGAGCTGGAACTAAATTTTCATGATCCCTTCCAATCCCAGTCATTCTATGACTCTAATGACAGATTTAGAATACCACACCCACTTTTTCCCCTAGGCCCAACCTGAGCTTTGGAAGAGTTAATGTGGGTGGTTGTTTTTACTGTAAACTTCTGACCCTGTTCTAGGATAACTTTACTGTGCTCACAGCCTGATACTGTGCAGCAGACCCTGAAGCTCTGGCAAATGCTATCATTGCTGGTCCCAGGAGATGAGCTGGTCCCCTGCTGCCAGCCTGCCACGAGAGGGCAGTGCCAGGGCTCTCCCACTGGCCAAGTAGGGAATCAGGGCCTGGAGCTCAGTCGTCTATAAAAGCATAGGAGAAGCTACTTTCTTTCCTGATGTTAGTTTTTTAGTAAAGTGGGGATCATTATATAATGAGCCAAATATAGTATCAGTTAAAATAAGCAAGTTTCTTGCACTAAAGAAAAAGACAAAGAAAATCCCTACTTCACAGAAATTCAAATAAAAAGGTGCCACCTCCTGAAGTCAGCAATTCATTAAAGCTACAAATCACTAGAACAGCACTCATTCTCAGTGTAAACAGTCACTCCTGCCCTTCAAATACAGTGTATCAAGAACTGTGCTGCCCTACAGATACCACATTGGAATTAAAGACATGCTGAGCACCATTCCAACTCAGGGCATTTCAACTAGCCATGTTTATCTAAAACTATGGTATCATGCTGTTACATGCACTGACTGCAGAAACTACAACCTAATATTCTCTGACACTATCCATGTAAACTACTTCTTTGGAAAGTACTAGAGGGCTACTATTAGAAAGAAAGGAATTCAGCACTTGATCCCTGGTTCCTCTCTCAAGTGAGAGAGAGAGTCAGCAGCAGTGCTAAACATTCATTTCCACTCCATCGAGCAATGGTGGTCCCTGACACACTGTGTAAAACACTCCCCAACAGCTCACTCACCAGTTATGTCAATAGGCTCCAGAGCAAAAGCTTCCTCTTCATTGGGAACAAGGGTTGTCTGGTCAGTCATGGTTGGTAATGGTTCCACTGGATCGACGGAGTCTGGGCTGTCCGGGCCTCCCACTGCCAATTACAACAAGAACCTTGCACCAGGTCAAAACATTAACAGGCTGTGCTGCCTCTCCCATCCCCTCCTCCACACCTTCAGGTGGTTTACCACATTTTATACTTTTGAGCTTAGTATGATTTACAGAATTAGAATCCAAACTACATGAGTTGAAAATAATTCTAGGTCTGGTCCTAGATCATACTCACTTGATACATTATCATCATCATCCATATCATCGTGGGGAGGCTGCTCTGGCATCATCACTCCACTTTCTGATAGTGCAGGTGGGTCATCAAAAATACCACCATCATTATTACTGAGAAGTTTGTCATCTGAAGAAACCATATGAAATGATCAGTTTTGGATCCACAAATTCATGAAATAAGCATAGACAAATTTACAAAGAAGTGCAGACAAGTTTATTACAACACAGGTGAAGATAGTGCAGAAGTTAGAAACCAGTACTTTCAATGCACAGAAGAAAGTAGCAGTGCTCTTTCAAGGGGCATTTTAGCTCTAATTCTAAGCTTATAGAGATAACCTTTATTACAATATACTTGCCACACATTTGTATCTTGCATCCAAATTTTTGTGAACTTCGTTTTAAATGTGCCAACACTTGCTGTGAATCTTCATATACTCCTGTAGTATTCACAAACCAGAATTCCACTGTACAAGGCATAACTTTGACAGGGATCTTGGCAGCAAAGGAAACAACTTCCCCTCATCTACCCATGAAATAATTAAGTCAGGAGGAAGGATAGAGGAAAAACAAATTTCTCAAACTTACCCAATATTCCACCATCATTTCCTTCTCCAAAATTATCATCTTTGTATTGGTCTTCATATTCCAGGTGATTAGATTTCTCATTGAGGTGACTGGTGCTCTGTTCAGGTTCCAGTAGGAGATTGGAAGCACTAGTGCTCACCAGCATGTCATCCTCAAATGCACTACCTTCTCTCATCATCTCACGATCATCCATCCCAAAGTCACCTGCAAGAATACAACTGCACTGCTACAAGTGCTAAAAAATCAAGATGCAAGAGGCCTACCTAACAGATCAACAAAGGCCCATTTGTAAGACCAAGCTTTAATTTAATTTATCCTCTTTGCAGAGTTAATAACAAGACGTAAGGAATTGTGCCCAGCAATACCATAGCAAAAATACTGTTCAAACAATTATAAAAAGAACTATCTCCTTTTCAAAGCATCTTATTGTACTTATTTGAATTGATACTAGCCAGATCCTAAACTTTATCTGCACAGAAACCAAAGAATTCAATGGAATTCAAAGACGTTTTGCCTTATGCCTTGAGGCTGGGCTTCAAGTACAGGGAACAAACCAATGTGCAGTCAACACCATTTCTAGATTACTCCTTCAAAACAATGACTGATTTACGGATTATAATACTGTACCTTGGGAACCAGATATTCAAAATAAAACTGGCTTTAGGCTTTGATTCAGATGTCAGAACACTGTCCTTGAAAATATACCTGAAGTTGCAAACTCGTCACCAGTGATTGATTCAGATTTAGAAATCTCCCAATGGTTTCTGACTGAGAGCATGCTTATGATTAAAGCAACAGCTCACTTCATATTCACACCACATTTTGAAAATTATAACTGTCACAGTACTTCAATGATTAACCTGACTGAATATTCTTCAGTTTTTCTTTCTGCCTACTCTAGGCAGCTAGAAGTTTGCTGAGCATTAGACGTCAGATTTTCTGGAAAAACTGACATGAACAAACTAAACATTAAACATAAAAAACCACAGCATGTTTGATCTAATTTGTTTAGTGCTTATTGAGCATTCCACAGTAATTGCTAAACCGTATCTTACAATACCTGAAATTAGCTAGTAAACACATTATAATACATGAGATCTTTACCAAAGTCATTATCCTGGAGGATACTGATGTTGCCTACTTCTTCTCTCATTGTAATTTCTTCCACTCTACTCTGGTTCAAACTGAACTGCTGAGCCACATCAATATCGCTTAAACAAACAGAAGGCAATTATTAAAAATCTCATTAAAAAACGAACAACAGATAAAGCCTGCTAAAATAAACATGACATTATTCAGTAAAAAGCAATTTTACATTCAAGCCAATTATTGAAAAAAATAACGGTGAACACTGAATAGAAACTACTACTTAAAACAGTGAGACCATTAATGGTTCAAACCTATCATCCAAATTGCATTAGCTTCTGGGAAATGTATCAGTAACCTCTCTTACTACTTGCTGTGTTGGGATTACTAATTTCAAAGGCAAAATTAACAATTAAGAAAAACCTCCCACCTTTTCAACTTCAAAAGCTATTAATATAGTTTATCAAACACTGTATTTTGCACCATTACCAAGTTAACACTCTTGTGATAGATTAAGGTACATTTCTTATAAGTACAGAGAAATTTTATGCAGTTTCAAAGTAGCACATACTCTAATTTGAATTTAAACTAAATTGAACACTGAGTAAACTGTATCTAAAAACTCCCTTACAAATAACTCAAATAAAAAAACAATTTTAAAAATCAGCTTTTTAAAGATTAAGAAATTCAGGTTGTATACTTGTTATATGTACAAACAACCCATAAGAATGAAGAACTTTGAAGAATTAGAAGTGCCACTTCAAAAGGTCATCAACATTTCCATAAAACTAATCTTGTCTAACCTAAGATGTATGTGATGTAGGGTGCCTTGCATAGAAGGAAAAGAAAGTTCTAATAGGTATCTGAGTTTTTCAAAAGCTCCTGTAAGGACAGCTTTAACTTCAGTTAAAGTCAATGCTACCATGAGCTTAAAATCAACACAAAGATGACTGCACACTTTCTTATCCTAAGACCTAATAATAGAAGTTACCTACAGACTTTTTTTTCTTTTTACATTCAGCAATGAGTTAGCTGTTTAAAATCAGGTTCTCCTCAACTAAAACCAATTATCATTTTCATGGAAATGAAAAACACTCAAGCTTACTCTAGATCAGGAAGTGGTTGGTCAAAATCGTGAAACTCCTCAGGTAAAGTAATAGCATTGTAAGCAGCCTCTCTGTTTTCCTCAGGCAAATCAACAACTCCTGCAAAAAAGAACACCCAGACATGAGTTCCCATTCCTTGCAAGCATTTTTCACCATGCCCTCTCTGCTGAGCCTACTGTCTTTAAAATTTTGTTGAACTGAACAGATGCTGAGACACGTACAAAGAAACCTTAGATAATGCTAGTAAGTGAAATTCAAACTAAATTCTAATCATATAATCCCAAGTCCTTGCAGTGTCTGTATAATCCCAGAAGCCTGAAATCAATCAGTAACATTGGTGTGGCACTATGCAGAGCTGTGCAGCCAACACAGGCATTGTATGCTTCACAACACTACAGGTACCTGCTCCAAAACAATTTTATCATGATACACAGTATGAGTTGCAGGGTTCTACATTACAGCAGCAGCACAGTGTGACTACTGTGCTACTGGTCCTTTATTCAGTTCCATCAGCTCCAGAAGTCCTGGAACAGTATTGATTGCCCTTGGGGCTCACTAACTCCTAGGCTTCTGCACATGAAAGAGCTGTATTACCAAAACCACACACATACCTTTTCTTATCCTCCAGAGATGCTTACTCTTATTCAGCAGGCATTCTCAGAGCATGACTATCAGACTGGGCATCACAAAACCAGTGCCAGTAGCTGGTCCCTCTCTTTTGTTTGAAGTCTTAAAAGGTCAGGGCACTTGAAAGTGCATGGGAAATGCAGGTTCAATTCCTTCTGTAACTTGCAGAAGATTTGAGCTCTATGCTCTGCCTTCTGACCCACACATACAACACAAGCAGTTCTGAGGTACAGATACTTCAAAAACACTCTGCTCACTGTGCTCCCCTCTGCAATGAATGAAAGAACCACTGTCCACAGAGACCAAGAACAAGCATGAGTATGTAGCTTCCTCATCACAGTACTTGACTAGGAATGAAGAAATCTAGTCCATCCTTTCAGGGCTGTTCAATATTTTTACTTGTCTGCGAAACATCATGTAAATGATTCTTAAAAGAGAAAGACTCAATGGCTAAGGCACAAAGCTGATAAACTGAAAATAAAAACCAGTGCCTCAGCTTCTGTCTGGCCAGCATGCCACTTTTTGTAAATCTTGATTTTAGGGTGCTTCACCTTTGACATGCACTCTGTTAGGAAAGGGAAAATTGGTAAAACAGATTGCCTTGTGACATTAAAACAAATTGATGTTCTTATCACCCACGGAAGTTAAATACAGTAGTAAACAAAAAAATTAGCAACAGTCAACAAATTGCCACTGAAAGCCAAATAAAATCCAATACCTGAATTCAATGCCTGAATCACAACCTGTATATCAGGAAAAGAAGATAAAGGTATGACATATCTTAACTTTTCTCAAGTTACGGTTGCACTGGCTTTCAAGAGTTGCCTTTTTAAAAAACAAAGTCTCCCTCAAATTCAGCTTTTAAATCTATTGCACTCACTAAATTAAAAAGACAGAATATGATTTAGCAGCTGTGATCAACCAGCAGCATCACTGCCACAGCTACACTTCAGCTGAGAAAAAGTTCCCCAGTCCAAAATTAAAGAAAACTATCTTTTAAGTCATGAAAGAATGAAAGCTGAACAATTAACTGACTGCTGGATGGAAAAGTAATTTCAGATATTAATATGGCATCCCATCTTGATGGAAGATATTTAAGTAACCAAACATAGAGGAGGAAACATACAAAAGGAAAACTATCTTTGATGCACGCATTACAGTTTACATTATTTTCGGAAACTAAAACGTGAAGTGGTAAAAAACCAGCTTACTTTTATGTTTCTTTTGGACCTCACAGCAAAAGAATCCTCGTCTTTGATGGAAACCAGTCCCCTTCTGTGCTTCTATTCAATAGGGCACTGGCCTTTTTCAGACAGAAGGTAAAAACCATGCAGTGTATTTCCATTTAACATCATACACCAGCAACAGCCAAAATCTTAAGTGGAATTTTACTGCATCAGCATCAATAGGAGAAGTTTTTGTTCAGAATTCAGTTAAAATATGTTTTTCATCAGACAACTCAGTCAGCCAGGCAGCTGCAATAATTATTTATCCTATAACCTATACCTTTATGTAATTGTACAGACTTAAGTATGCCTTCTTACTAAACACATTTATCAATGCAACTTTTCAGAGCACTTAGATAAAGACAGGTACCTGGACGAAAGGCCATCTTAATCTTAATGAAAGCCTCATTACAGTCTGCAAGAAGGTATTTTGCTTTCCTGTGGTAGATTCTAACAACGCCTAGTAAAAGATGTCCTGAGGTTCGAAGTGCCATCTTCACCTAAAAATACATTGCACAATCAGTAAATTAGATGTATCCTCACTTTTCCTTTAAATGACACCTCAATCAGCTGTACATGAATTTTCTCAATAAAATCAAATATCCAAAGGAAGTATAAAAATCAGCAGAAATCTGAAGAAACAAGGAACTCACTACAGCTCAGGCTGATACGCTATTACATTATTTATGGATGACCTGGCAAATATCACCAAATTAATAGCAGCTCACTCCAGGAGTTCCCAAACACTGCTCTGGCCAGTTTAAAAAATAAGCGACAAAGGGGGTTTTTTTACCACGTTTTCCTTCCTACCATCTTTGCTGGTAGGAAGGAAAACGTGGTAACTTTTCAATTGTGGAAAAAGTGAAAAACACAAAAGGTTGGATAGCCATAAATAGTAATTTGGTAAAGTAAAATCTGGTTAAAACTGTTAGCTACGGTTCCATCTTTTGTCCTGCAGTTAAAAAGAAAATCAGAAACACTGGAAGATATGAAGTGCCCATAAACAAGCACTACCACACTACATTTTAAGTTCCTTTCCTCTTCAATATCACTGCTTTACTATGTAATGAAGTATCTACTGTGGGAACATAAAACTGAAAAAAAAAAAATCACAGAAGGACTCTTCTTTAAGTATTTTAGGCTGAAAGAGCATGAAATTTGTGTTGAATGGTACATGCTATAATTGTCTCACAGAACAAGTAAGCCATACAGGATTTAACATCAACCTGTAAGAATTCAAAATTTTTACTTACCCCAATGTCTTTTAAATATTTCAGCTAATGAACTGTTACACAAAGTTAAATATATGAAGAAGTGCGTATTAGTTTCTCCTTTCTCTAAAAGAATGCTCCAGCTCACTTATGAGTCTATGGACATTATTTTCTTCCTAAATCCTTCCAAAAGTGATAATGAAGCAAATCACTATTCCAGAAGAGTAAGCATCTCTGTGATTGCACAATACACTTTTTGCTTACACTTAGCAGTTCTTCTGAAATTTAGAGTAGCATTATAAAATCTCTTAACATTTGTAGCAACCGAAGTAAAAGATATAAATAAGTTTTTCTTTTGTTTTCAAGTAGTTTTTTTTTATAAGACATTGACACCTGTTAAGTGACCCAAGTCACAACTGTACCATCAGCTCTAAGATGAAAAATTTCATTGTCATGAGTAGTAGAGGGGAAGAGAAAGTAATATGTAAAAACATCAAGCTACTTATAATTTCCTTCTGTTTCACAACAGAGTATTTCACATCTAAACAGACCTTTCCACGCTTTAAAATAACAACACTAAGAACTTACTTGCTTCAGTGACCCAAATCGTAATTCCACCTGTACACTCAAGTTCTTTTCACTACATGGTAACATAACATTAGTGTAAAATAGATACCTTTGGGGAAATAATGCTCTCCACACTGCTCTCCAGATTACATTCAAAAACATGGGCTTTGGTCAGCTTCTTATCCCAGTGGGCCGCCAGCCAGATTTTGGCCAGCGGCCCACGTTTGCTCAGGACAAAGTGGGCATAGAACATGGTCCCAGATGTCTAAAACAAAGTGCACACCTGTAAAGAGAAAAGCAAACATTTCTTTCCACATCTTTTCTTTTACAATGAACATACTTGTAAACACTCCTCTTATCCTCAGAAAAAGTGCAAGTTTGATTTTCAACCACTGAGGTCAGACTATTTGTTTAATACGTTTAAGAAGCCAACACTTACAAATGGTGTCCATGTAATAGCATATATATATATTTATTACAGAAAAATTATAAAGCAGGAATAACACCCAGTAACAGCCACATACACAACTTAGAAATGTTTACCAACCCTCATGAAAAAATAATCTTGAATCTTTTTACCTTTAGGGTAATGACACCAAACTCTCCGAATGCAAAGAAGCACATCTCAGTTTTCACTCACAGTAGTTTTCTACGACTTCCATTTCTTTCTACTTTTAATTCAGTAACTACTACTCTACTATACCAATATATATTGTACACTGTTCCAGCAAAAGATTCACCTTTATAAAATATACAGCCCTAAATCTTTTTGGACTTCACTATAATTTCCTAAACAGGAAGCACCATTGTGTCTTCATTTCTGAACAGACCACTCTCCATTTCATATTTTTTTTTATCAAGTGTTGATAAAAGTGGTGAGAAAACTGACTACATTATTCCAAACTTCCTTAAGATTCCATTTTCTTCCTCCTTCACTAGGGAAAAAAAAAAAAAAAAAAAAAAAAAAAGACACTCTTATCTATTTATCTTGTAACTACTTTGTTAGGGCTGAAAAGATGCCAACACATCAAACCATGGGGAATCAGAATAGCATGATGTCTTATAATCTAAACATACCAGTTCCATGCATGAGGTAAGCTCAGTTAACTACAAGTAGAGGGGAAAAAAAGAATGTTTGCTTTAAAAAGTAGAAGAATCTCCACAAAGAGTTTTTCCAGTAGTTTCTATAATCCAGGAAAATTAATCAAAAGACAAGAACAGGAAAGGCAAAACAAGTGCATTTCAGTTTTTACCTCCTGTACGCCTACAGGAAAACTGCCAGAGGAAGCACAGCAAGTCACAACTGTTACTGCTAGGAATTTAAGTACAGGGGCAAAAGAAGCTCTGATATTACTGACTCAGTGGAAATAAAGCCAGCCTCTAGACATCTGGATAACAAATGAAAAAATGTACATCTCAAAGTTAAGTCCAAGAATTTTTTTTTCCATTTTGAGAGTTGCATAACAAAATTGATTATCAAGCTACTCTCCTAAAGACAGACTGGTCACCAGTTCCATCCATAACCACAACAGTGGAGAGGATTTAAAGGAAATAAAGGCCACGTTCAGCTTAAACCCGAAGTAATTCAGTATACAGAATTAAAACTACTCTTAGGAGTGAAGTTAATAGCATTTAGTCATAAAGAAGCTGCAAGCTCAAAAAAAGTTAAAATGCCATTTTTATTTGTTGAGATTGTGTAAGGGCTAAGGACAGCACAGCACAAAGATGGACATGAGCAAGTTTTTCCAGGAAGCACAATGAAATAAATTTTGGATAAACATCATCAAAAGGAAGGTACTCTACTTTTTTCTCCCCCAGGATTTTTTGAAAGACATCACACTGTCTTAAGGCCAGCAGACAATTCAATTCTTGCATATTTTTGAAGGCCTCAGTAATTTTGTATATGCAGAGACATAACTTTGCAGCACAGCATTTTGACACCTTGAGTTGCTACCAGAACTATACAACAGTGAGCCTGTAATTACCCCTGAACATGAGGAATAGGGGAAAACACAGAGTAAACAAAACCCACTTGTATTAGCATCCAACAACAGTTGCAAAAGAATGTACTTTGACTAGTGGAGTTTAGCACGATTATTAAAATAGATAAACATGGGTTTCACAAAACTTCAAACATACAGTTAACTGAAAACAAAGTTTTCAGTAAATAGTGACAATCAGACCAGATAGTTTTAGCGTCCTTCAATCTGAACTGTTCTTAACAAGTAATGATTCTATCACCTAAAGCAGTAATTTCTTGTCACAAGTCCCTGCCATTTCCAAATTCCAGCAGATGCTCTGCTCTGCATGGCAATAACTGGGTTACAGCAACTGTACAAAGCCCACCTCTGCAGTTCAGCACCTCAGCTCTTCAAAGCGGGCCCCAAAGGCTGCTTCTGCTTTCTCCAGATTTTTTTCCTTCTTTTCAGATACTCCCTTTTCTGCATTTCAGACTTTTTGTCTGATCTTTAATTCATAGCACAGTATGTTGATTCAGTGGCATAAAAGAAGAAATAGATTTTCTGGTATAATTTGAGACTGGGATGAATGTTTAAGGAACCAAGAGTTTCTAGAAGTGGCAGAGTGCTCAGGCAGACACACAGAATATGTCACTGGCTGAAAAAGAAACTCCTAAGAAACCACAAAAGAAAAAGTGTAGCTGATAGCTTTTAAAAAGCTTGTAAGGTAAAATATAACTGTCAATTTTTGAAATTGACTGGATATGAAACAGGAGCATAAAACTTGCTAAGAACTTTTTTCTGTCTTGCTTACATTCCTCTAAGGTGAAAAAGAGTAAGTACTCACCCAAGGCCATGTAGGACCAAAACCTAATCTTCCCAAATCAACCTTTTAAAATACCTGAAACTTTACTATCATGAACTTTGAATTTACTTCAATGTGCCACAATTGTTCTCAGGTATTTTCTGCCTAACTTGGTCAACAATCGCACAATTTAAAAAGTTTTTTTTGTTTCGACAGAAGTGCAAAAAATGCTCTACTTCTATAAACAAAATAAGTGAAATGTAAAACAGATCTAATATAGGGTCTGATCCAGAATGTGCCTGTTTCACTCTCTCATCTGAGACTCTAGTAATTGCCCCTTCCAAAGTAGCACTAAAAAATTTGCTAGATGGTAACTATGAGCTTCATCTTAACCCTCAACTCACATATATTTCATCCTAAAATCCTTCTTCAGATTAGAATGGCTAAGTAGCTAACCTCCAAAGAGCACACTGGCATAGCTAGTCCCATCCTTCAAGGCATGCAGAAGGGTGCTTAATGAACTAAGAGTTGACAACAGAAAGAATATTCACCATATTTTGACTGTGGTTCACTCTAGCTCATTAAAGCCACCTGTCACCTGCTCTCCCTAGGTTAGGTTATGTACACACCAGTCCACAACTTAAGTTCAATTTTCTATTTTTTTACTGCCACCTACTTTTGTTCCTCATAAAGCCAGTCCAAAACCAGAGTCATACACAGATGAGTAGACAAATTCCAAACTACAGTTTAAGAAATTAGCCAGTCTGAATCAGTCAGAATTCATTTGTCCCTAGACTATCCTTCAATTTCTCTTCTCTGCTGGTTTCCCCCACCCGCATTAATTTCCTCCTATGCTGTTTGTGTTTTGCTGAGCCCAGGCAGCCCTGGGTGATCTGGAGAAGTGTGAGATCACCCTGTGCACCTGCATCAGTCTGAGTTAGCCCTACCAGACTTCAGAAGTTTGGAAGAACTATCCTGACTCAGCAACTGTACTTTGAATTTTTCAACTTTAACTCATATCCCTTCACCCTCCAGTCCTTCTTACATGACTACACTTCCCACATGCGGGCACTCACTAACACTGCCTCCCTGGTAGGTTTCACTACCACACTGAACACCTGGTGCCACTGAAAAAAAAATCATCACATACTCCACTAACATCACCTTACAGCTCCATGCCTCTTTTCACCACTACTGATCCGATCTCCTTCCTTCAACCACTTTTATAATTGTCTGGTTAATCCACATTTACCTGAATTTTAATGTATTTCTTTGTGGCACCAGCAGCTTTACTAAAGTTCAGTGTCAAGTCACCTTAATTTCTTATGTCCACAAAAATCAATTATTGAAGAAGATGAAATTGAACTAGTTCAACTTGACATACCCTTGATAAATTGATACAGCACTTTCCATTTGTCTCCAGGTTTTGTTGTTTTGCATTAACAATTTTTCAGAAATCCTACAGCTGAGGTTGCACTACCAGGTCTATTAATTACTCAAACCACACCACTCCGTTACAGGAACTGCATTCACTGTTCTCCGATTACAATACACTACACACCTACACGATCAGATAGAACCAGCGCCCCGCTAAGGTTACTAATTGGAAAGGCAGATCATTAACAAGTACCGTAGAGAGCTGGAGATTACTGAACCCTATGAACACTGTTGTCCTCCTCTCTCAATTCCACATTCATACCTAGCCCTCAGCAGGTATCCTGCCCTTGCCCCTACATTCAGAATGCTCAACCAGTAGGAAAGAAATGTTTTTAATTTAAGGCGCTGTCTCCATTATTCCAACCTATTTTGTGCAATTCCAGATCCAAGTCAAACTAATAAACTTGCAGAAACCATGTACTAACAGACTCTTTAAAGGCATGTAAGCTGGACAGAATTCCTTATGTTACTCCATCTTTTGCAGTTATTTCTCTGCATTGTTCACCTGAAGAGCCTGTATGTAAAAAACTTTTTAACATTTTACCTTTAAGAAGTTAAACTGATGTGGTAACTAAAGCAAATACTCTAATTTCTGTGGGAAATCCCATGGTATAAGCAAGACGTGATTAATTTGTGTGGTAATTTAAGTTTACTGTAGGACTCACTAACATTTTGCTCCTCCTTTTTTTATCCCCATCACACCTACTTCCTCTCTAGTTAAAACTTTAGATGAGTGGGGTTTGCTTTCCCAAATTTTGTAATATGCCAAATATTTACAAAGGAACCTTCATAAAACAAAACAGAAGCCTGGCCCTAATAATGATTTGATGTCCCACAGTTTTCATAATACGAGTTTTACCGAGTAAGAGATTAAGGAAAGCATGCTTATCGCCCACATTTGAACAATGTGGGCCTAAATAGTAACTTCTCCAAATTTACAGTAGTTTCTTTATGTGTCTGAATTTAAAGGAAAGCCGTTTTCAATGAAAGATGCCAGTAAGTCACAGTAACCCCAAGTTTCGTTTGTTAATGACAAAAACACAATGCCCTGTTTTATATTAACAGAAGCGTTTCTAATCAGGATCAGAGAAATCCTAAAAATGATAGCGAAATTTCTAACAGTGTCCATAAGAGCAGGACCTTGGTGCTTCAAAAGGCCAGCATTTTTAAAGGCCCTTTTATTTGCAGTTGAACAGCCACAGTGTCCAGAAGGCAGTCCATTGCCACTAGAGAGGCTGTGAGAACATTCAGTACCCTGCCCCATCCATGGCAGAAAGGTAACTGCACCTAAACACAGAAGACTGGCAAATGAAAGTTTGCTCCTATCCCTCTCCCCCCAGAGCGCAGCAGCCCCGCTGCCGTTTAGCGAACCCACAGCCAGGGGTCTGTGAGGGCCCCCCCACGGCTCGCTGGGCTGCCCAGTGAGCGGCTCCCACCGGGAAGGTCCCTGCGGATCCAGGCGCGGCCGCTCCGGGCGCACAGAGCGCTCCCCCCCTTCAGCCGCCCCGGCCGCGCTCCCCTGGGGCCTTGTCCGTGCCGCCGCCAGGCCGCGCTCAGGGCCCCGCTGCGCCCGGCCTCGCCTCAGATCGCCCGGACACCCGGCCCCGGGGCAGAGTCCCGGGGCAGCCTTGCCTTTTTCGGGGAGCCCCAAGTGTGGCGCGCACCAGGCGGGCCCCCGCCGCTGGGAGGGCTCGGCCAAAGAGCCGGCTCCGAGCCCAAGCACGACGGCAGCACCCCGAGAGCCGGCTGGGCCCCGCCGGGCCCCTTCGGGCGGCGGCAGCGACCGTGGCGGCCGGAGCCACTCCTTACCCTGCTCCGGGCTCGGGGCCCGCTCGCTGCTCCTGCCGAGCCGGGCCGGGCCGGGCCGAGCCCGAGCCGAGCGGCGCCGAACCGAACCGAATCGAAGCTGAGCCGAAGCCGAGCCGGGCCGAGCCGAGCGCAGCCGAAGTGGAGCCGAGCGGAGCCGAGCCGCTCGCTCAAGCAAACAAGATGGCGGCCGCGGTCCTTCCTGCGCGCGAACGCGCCGTTCAAACCGCAGGATGTTTACGGTCAAATTCCCCCCCCCCCGCCCCGGCCCC
>VZUI01021496.1:38695-91471 GCA_013401135.1 Cettia cetti
TCCCCCCCCCCCCCCCCCCGGCCCCGGCCCCGCCACTGCGCGTGCGCCTGGCCCCGGGAGGCGGGGCAGAGCCGCGGGGGTGACGAACGGCCGCTGAGTGACAGCGGCGCGCGGGCCCGCGGGGGGCGGGGCCTCGGCGGGGCAGCTGCGCGTGCGTAGCTCGCCCGCCGGATGGGCGGGCCGTGATCGTGCTGGGCTTCTGCCTTTTTCGCTAGCTCGGGTTAAAACGTGTGGCACAATCGTTCTCTTCTTCCACAGCCTTCTCTCCGTGAGGTCTTTCTGATCTCTGCAGCTCCCTCCTGCTGCCCGGGCGCTGCAGCGTTTCGTGCTTTGGGGTAGTTTGTTGTTGATGGGGAACAACTGCGGGCACCACTCGCTTTCTTTGTTTGGACCAATTTGTTTTCGACCGTATGTAGAAAGGTTTTCTTGGTCCTAATTTATGATGGCCACATATGATATAGTGGAGAGGGAAGTATGGCTACAACAGGACAATAAAAGCAATAGAAAAGAAAAACAAGGACTGCTTTGGTAAACAGGGATTTTTCTGGTCTCTGTCAGGCACTAGGAAGGCTGATGTTAGGAGTACATGCCATTCTGGATGAACACCAAATAGCCTTTGGCCCAAAGAGGCACAAAATTCAAAAGCCTCATTAAAATACCCTCCGAAACAGTACTTCATGTTCAATGGATCATCAGTTTACATACATAATATCAGAATACCAAGAAAATCTGCCTACTGAGGGTTTAAGCAGTATTACTGCTGTTTGTGACACTCAGATAAAATATAGGGGATGATAGCATCAGCAAATATGTAAAAACATGCAGATTCAGTCTCCTGGTTCTTTTTCCTTAGATTCAATTTTGAACATTTCAGCATTCATTTTCATTCATAATGTCTCACTAGAACCTTTATTCAGAATAAGCATTGATTCTCTGTATGTCCCACATGGATTTCTGCCAGGTGTAGTAATATTTCAAGGGTTTTCATTTGCAAGAAAACATTTGCTGTAGCACTACTCTCCTGTATCTCCATATGGAGTTAGAGGTCTGGGCTTTGAACAGGGGAGTGTCCAGGCCATCGACCATTGGCTTGCTGATAAGACACTTGCATTAGTTTAACAGTGATACACTGGATTGAATCAAAGTCCACCAAAAGTGTGGACCTGCAAAGCCGCATTGTTTGCTGCTATAGGAAATAGCCACTCTCCAGTAGGGGAAAAAAGCCGCACCAGCACAGTGTGTGGAGTCAGAAACCTCAGCACTTCACACCCTGACCCACATTGCTGCTGAAACGTCCACAGCACAACCTGGCTCTGGCTCTGGCCCTGCTCAGTGCTTACCTCAGTTGCATCCATTTGAGTATGAAGTCCTCCTTTCTCTGGCTCAGCAGACAGAGGATTGATCTAAATTGCCTTTCTAGCGACTATGGGCCTATGTGTGCCAGTTACCTTTTTACACGCCCTACATCATATTGCCATTGACTAAGCAGAAATTAACAACGGGAAGGAATTATTGTTTTTTCTTTAGTTGTCACTACCAATTCCTTAATAGTTGCAAATTTTAAAAAATAAAATAATAAAAATGTGTCTGTTTTTTTCTCATGCTCCCTAAAAAACATTGCATGTTTGAACATGCAGTTCTTTCTACAAAAAACGTTCTTTTTGAGAACAAAACTAGGAAGTTCTAGTTAAGTTTTGGTAATACCTACGATGGAGTTAAAAGCATTAAGCTTATATATAGGTCCAGTCTTTACCAGATGATTGTCTGTAGTCAGTTTTCAATTTTTCCAAAGTTTAGTTTCCAGTTTTTCCATTCTTTGTTATTATAGGGCTTTAAATGTACATACTTCAAAGAAGCAAATATATGCAAATCCCAGAGAGTTTGTAGTCTAAATTTGGCTCAGTTTAAATCTAAAGGATTTGAATTGTTATCACATCTGTTTCTCATGGCAGTATGTGACTCCTGTGAAGATCAGTCAGTAATCTTGTCCCCTAATTTACTCTTGAATGTATTTTAAAATTATGCCAGTCTAATTTAATATTATTTATTTTTTCCCAACACCTATTCAGTTTGATATTTTTCTGTATCATCTCAAAAGAATGCTTCCTTCCATCAAAATTAAAAATCAAGACAATTCATTTTCATGGTCTAAAATTAAGGTTAATGGCCTGATATAAAAATGTTTCATTTGTACTGTGGAGATAAATGCACTTTATTAACAAACTGGTATTTAAACAACACCGTAATTTTCAGATATTCTGCTAAGAATTAAAGTAATAACAGTACAGTAAATAAGGAAGATCAAAATACAGTGTGTGTTGGAACTCATGTCCATTGAGTTCCATCCACTGATCTATCAATTTTAAAGCACCATAAATAAGTTTTCTTCTTTATTAATAATTAAATTACTGCATGGCTCTTTCAAATGTTTGTGATTAAGTCAAATATTTCTCAACCTTTTCCACTTAAGTTCTCATGAAGGTCAATTCTTAAAAAAAACCCAAACCAACTCCATTACTGGGGTTTTTTTTGCAGTTTTGGCCGTATTTTTTAACCCAGCTTGGAAAGTGCCCTGAATGCCCTGGCCTGAGACAGACAATGTAAATGATCTTCCTGTCCCCATTTTCTTTTTCTCAAGAGCTGCTACAAGCACTGATTTGTATGTGGCACTCTGTACTTTGCTGAATTTCTCCTCAAGCTCTGCTCAGACACATGCATTCCAGGTGGTACTTAAAAAAGCAAATTTGTTACTATGATGTACACTCTTGGTAGCATATACCAGATCACATTATGCAGTGACATTTTGGAAGAAACTGAGGCAAGAAGCCTATTTTTGTTTTCATCTTTGGTCAAGTATATCTGTCAGGCAATGAAATCATAATTCGCAAGCGCAGAACAACTTAATTCATATATAAATAACTTTCTCTTAGGAAGGAGGACATGTTTTAATTACTTTTGATTAAGTGAAGTAATCTTTTTCCCTGACAAACATTCTCCCTTGAAATTTGAGATCTAAATCCGCTCTTGAGTCACACACCCATCCTCTAGTTCCTTCCTATCTAAGCTGCTTTCCCCAATCACTTCCAAGTATTGGCAACAATAAATTGCTTTTTTGAGCCATTAAACAAGAAATTCAGGATAGTACCAGTTCACTTCTACCATGTGAAATAGAAGGAAAAATACCATAACTTGTGATTTGATTAGAATCTGTGTACTCTAAAAACTTCAACATTTTAAGGCAGATAATCCGAAGTTTGTCCAATATGTTGGGACCTTTTCTGAGGAACAATTTCAGCCTCTGTTTACAGCAAGTTAGTTTTGCTGCAGCCGTACAGAAGAGCAGGAGGTCCTGGAAAGGGACCTGGTATGCAAGTGTATATGGACAGAAGTTTTCAACTGTAAGCCATGACTGGCCTTAGATCCACAGGTAAAATGGTTTCTGAAAGTGACATTCAAAAATACCACAAAATCACCATGGCACTCTGTTCTGAACATTAGAATACAAATACTTGCACTCCAGCTGGTAGTTTAGACTCTTGATTTCAACGTGGGCCACCTGCCACAGATCCCATGTGAAGTACATGAAAAATGAGAATAACTGAAAACACTGATTTCTTGCCACTTGGCCTTTATTTCACAATGCATCCTTTTACCAAAAGCAGCAAGCAAAAAGGGTTTATACTTGCTGGGAATTCTTTATGTGGCAAGTCAAAGATATTTCCTACCAGTGTATTTAATTTGAGGATGTCCTAGTTTTGACTGGGATAGAGTTAACTTTTTTCCAGTAGCTGGTACAGTGCAATTTTTTTAATTTATTATGAGAATACTGTTGATAACACACTGATCTTTTGGTTGTTGCTAAGTAGTGCTTACTTCAAATCAAGGATTTTCAGTTTTCCATGCTCTGCCAGTGAGGAGTTGCACAAAAAGCTTAGCGGGAGCATGGCATACTATGCTTTGTTGGTAGGCATGTCTTTTGAGTTAAATTTGTCAAAGACAAATCTGTTCTTTGGCAAGTTACATTTGTCAGCTTTCCAAATTATGCTTTTCTGCATTCCAAAGTGATAACCACAGTGCAAGCAATATCCATGGAGTGATCTCCCTTCTGGTTACTTTGCAGCTCCTGAACTGAATGTACCTGTCAGTTCTTCACAAGTCTGGAAGCAGCTTTACACAGAATGAATCTTCTCCAATAGCCTCTTTCACTGTTGTCCATCTCTGACACTACAGGAACAATACAGGTGTTACAGAATATATACAGAATATTCTGTGCTGGAAAGTCAGGCCTATACAGGGATTGAGTCCACAACCTTGGCATTATTAGCACCATGCTCTATCCGACTGAGTTAAGCCCAGGGTTAATACATAGGTGCTGTTTTGGAAATACACCAGCTGTGTCTGGCCCCCAAAGGTGCAGTCATGCCCTGGTGACATATCAAAGACAGAAGGTACAGGTTGTATCCTGGTCTCAGACATTGTTGTTGCAGCACAGAAAATTCTTCTAAAAGAGTATGAAAAATTATATCAGGATTATACTTTGATACAATTGAAGGGATGTCTGGAAACAAATCCTGATTTCATACTCAGAATTGCACTGACTTCCAACTTAGCTTGGTAAGTGTCCTTCAATTCTTCATTGAAGCTGTCCCGCAAAAAGTCGTGTTTGAAAGGGGAGTGAAGAGACAAGCAATACTCTTTCACAAGCTGATCATGTAATTCAAAATAAATTCCATGCTCTGTATGCAGAGGTGTCATGGTGAAGTAAAAAACATCACATTGAACATGGAAGAAACTTCCCCATTAGTGTGACATGAATAAAATGAATATTTGCACTGCAATGTAGCCTTGTAGGCAAGGCTGAAGTTTTGAGAAAAATTGTAGAATAGAGATTCTGAGTCAAACTATGTAACATTAATGGATGTTGAGCAAGGTTGTCCAGTGGCATAAATCAGCCCGCCATTAAATCAAGTACTGGAAGTTAGTTGAAATACAGTATTTCATATCAAATGATTATCAGGTCATAAAATCTTTTAGGAGTGAAAAAGCAGTTCCCTCACTGAATTTATCCCTTTTTTTAGCTGTGCACTTTTTCTTTGTGTGTTCTTACATTTCACAATTCCTATCTGCAGTTGCTTTATACTTCGAAATTGTAATTTAAATATTTTTCAGTACAAATTTTCTGGGACTATCTGTTGAAATTTTCTTCTGGATATTTTACTGTTATATATAGATATGGCTATAGTTGTTTCTTTGATCAAGTAGGACAGTAAATTACAGCATTTAAGTAGGTGACGTGATTTATAGAGAATTGTGATGGAAGTTACTGTGATGTAGTGGATGAAAATAGCTATTAATAAAGAATGAAGCCAAAAGCTGTTCAGCCATAAAAACCTATATATTATATATACAGTGTAATAACCATAGTACTTAATTTTTAGTACTATTAAACTTATCAATGTAGTTTCTCTATCTTCATAATAATGAATGATTTTACAGGATGTTGTAATTTCATTCTGTTAATAATAAAGATCTGTTTTATATAAGATAACCCCACAAACAATAAATTTTTGTAGATGAAAGAATCATACTTTATATGAAGGGTGCATTTATAAATACTTCATGTAAAATTAATAGATGATCAATAAATGTTATAAGTGAATTACATATAGAGTAAGCTGAAGGTGCCTGGAAGCATGTAAGAGAAAGATGTTCGAGATTTTCATATACCAAGGTCATAAGGAAGCCACAGACTGCTGTTATGGCAGTCTTGAAGGCAGTCTGCTGTATATATTTCCCATATGGCAGTCTGCTGCTTCTGCACCCTGTCATCTGAAGGGTGCCCAAGATGTAGTTTGATGTACATTTGTAGACTGATGAACCAGAGAAGTCTCCTCTGGTTGTCACGCTTCTGCATACAAATGACATGACGTGGAACAGATCAGCGTTGGTAACGGCAGTCAAGGCAGAGATGCTCAGGAAATGGAGAACCTCTTTTCATTTGTCCTCTTCTCATTCAGCCTTCTTCTACCTTGTCCATTTTCCCTCTGGTTAATACTGGTGAGGTCACATCCCAAGCACTTTA
Source organism: Cettia cetti (assembly GCA_013401135.1). NCBI lineage: Eukaryota > Metazoa > Chordata > Aves > Passeriformes > Sylviidae > Cettia > Cettia cetti. The sequence goes on from VZUI01021496.1 coordinate 44,778, forward strand.
TAAAGGCTGGGCCTGGGTCTGTACCAGGGAGTTGTCAGCATACTGCAGAGGACTTCTAAACCCTTTGGTGAGGGAACCTGGAGTATGTGGCGTATGAGGATAGGCAGAGAAAAGTGGACTTCAGCCAAGGGAATAGCAGGTTCCAGTTGAATCCAAGAGCAGTCTTACACTGTTGAAAGGGGCTTTAGAAGAGACAGGGTAGTGAAAGAACAAGAACCAGCAGTTGCAGGAAAACAGGATTGGAAGGTGATTTACTTTAAAACATTGCTGATTTCACACATGCTCTCTCAGACTTCCACAGACAAGCACCAGGGCATGTATTCCCAGGTAGTCTGTCCAGCACGCAGGCATGAAGATGCTTGAATACATGTGTCCTGTTGTAGGACAGTGACACTGGCTACTGAGGCCTCATCTTGTCTCTGCATTCTGCTTAGGTTGAGAGCTAAAGCTGAGTTTTACCCATGCCTTTCTCTATCCTCTAGAGCATCTAAGGAATGAGTTTTTTCAGTCCTATCCCACGTCTCACCTCAATGAGCTGTCAGCATTTGCTCACTCTTTTTTGTTCTAAGAAGCTGTTATTTGTGTGTTAGGATCATAATAAACTTCTAATCTCTAGATGCCTTCAATACATTTAGCGTACTCAATAGATTCATACCCTCTGGGGAATGGGCCACTCCTCCCAGCTCAGCAAACTTACTGAAGAGGCTGTTATGTCCCACTTTTGAGGCAGAGTAACTGGGATTCTTGTTAATAGATCCTTTGGAGTGAATTAGAGTGAAATGACACTGAATAACCAGTGTATATATATGGGGGAGGTTTATTTTAAAACAATTCAGTTGCAAGAGAAAGGAGATATGTAGTCATTTTGGTTTTCTATAATTATATAAAAATACCGTGAGGAAAAATCTAAGGAAAAGAAAGAAAAATAAGGAAAGGACAAGAGCAGATAGTGGAGAGGGAAGATACCACCACCTGTGGATCCATGACAAGACATAACTGTTGCAATTTCAGTGTCCATGGTCAGAGTGAGGCTTTCAGTCTTGATCCATTGGGAATGGGGGTCCACGCAACAAAGAGTTCAACAGGTTACATATGTTCAAATATATATCATTCCCATGTAGTCATTTTCCCCATGTATTCCCCATATATATAGGAATGATCCAATACCTCTCTTAGGGGAGTTTTACATTGTGAGATGCAGTTATGCTTTATTGGGAGGGAGGAGATTGGAATATAACAAGCATCCCACCTTGTAGGATCTGCGTCTTATCAGCATTTTCTCTAAGCTGGCACAAACCCACTTTGGGAAACAACAGGTCACAGGCTCAGCCAGCCCATCCAATCAAAGTTTGGTCCATCACTGGACCAAAGGCACTCTTCATCCAAATAACCAGTAAGTTAAACAATACTGGGCCCAGTATTGAGCTTTGGGGAACACCACCAGTGATAGGCCTCCAACTACCATATATGCCATTGATTGTGACCCTCTGGGATCTGCTGTTCAGCCAGTTCTCAGTCCACCTCACTGTCCACTCATCCAGTCCACACTTCCTGAATTTGCCTATGAAGACATTGTCAGTAACAGTGTAGAAAGCCTTGTTGAAGTCGAGACAATATCCACTGCTATCCCCTCATCTATCCAGGTGGTTGTTTCATTGCAGAAAGTAAATAATTTCACTAAAGGTAAATCAAGCTTGAGCAATCTGACTGCCTTCTTGTCATCCATGTGAATAGAGATGGGCCCCATAATCAAGTGCTACTTTCCTGTTCCTAGGTCATTCCTATTCCTCTTCTCCTGCATTTGATACTTCCTGCTGCTGCTTCTGCAGCCTGTCATCTGTCCTTGCCTTGAACAGCATGATTAGATTTGGTGATCTGATTGGATCTGATGATCTGCAATAACTTCTGCAGTTCGCCTTTCCTGCAATTATGTGACATAGTGACAGGAGTTGTCTTTGTGAAAAGAAAGACTTTGGGATATCCGTCTTCTAGAAAATATTTATGCTCAGTTCTGAGCACCAGGGATACTGGCCTCTTGGGAGTCTGTTATGTAAGTGATGAAGCAAGAAAAATTGCAAGGAGTGGAAAAGACATCTGGTTTTACCAGAAAAAAAACCAAATTTGACTGAAAAGTACACAGGCAAAAAAATAATAGGTTAAAGAGTAGGAAAACACTCATCACTAGAAGGATGTATTTGTATTAATTATAAGAAGCTTTAACAAGGACAGTGTCTTGTCTGTCTGAGAATTTTTCTATAAACACTAAAAAGGAACTGAAGTATCTATACAATAATTAAAAGGGGTTTGCACTAAAACAAAAATAACCAATGCAGAATATGAAACGAGATGTTATAGGAACAACAGGAGCAGCAATCATCTTGTAAAGCGTAAAATGTTCAGAAATAAATAGTTTGAAATCACATTTTCAGAAGAAATGTTAAAGGCATTTTGGAGTGAAACAGATAGCTAAATGCTAAAGCCCATAAGTGGATATTCCCAATAAGAGGGACTTCGAAAAGAAAAAAAAAAAATAGTTTTACTAATTTACTGTTCCTTTTGATGACTGATTCCTAAAAAGAGCAAGAAGTTCTCTGAAGGTAGTAGATTAAATTTGCCAGAGATTTCCCCTCAGATTTCGATTTAGACATAGATGCAATTCACTGTAGTGTCTGTCACTCTGGTATAGACTGGAGAAAAAATGTTAAAGTCTAGATATTTTGGAGCCTGGTATTATAAAGAACATGCATCAAACATTTACAGAACCCATCAGAAATGGTACTATATAAGACTAAGTTTGTGTTGTGATGTTATTGAAAAGGTGGGTCATTGAAAAATACTTTGAAATGAGTGATCAAAAATTAGTTCAGCTATAGTTAAGTTGACCAAGGCAGCTTCTAAGGGCCACAACTGCAAAAGGTCATTTGATGTGATATCATACATGTGGTATGTTCATGAAAACAGAAAATGCAATCATCAATTGAATCAGAGTTATCTCCAGCATCTAAATGAAGTGTCATTAATGTCTGAAAGGTTGTGGCTATGCCTTCAAGTGAAAATAAATGTCTCATAAGGTTAAAATGCATCACCTCTTCCCAAGTGCCACACCTAAAAGAGAAGTCCAGGATACATCCCAAAGCATCTTCTGGAAATGCCCATTACTTGCTCTGTTCCTTGAAACATGTGTTGTCTAGAGGAAAACTGGATGGTGTGGGCTGAAGTTGTGCCATGAACAGGTTAGCAGTTTGGCCTGGGAGGTGGGAGTACTGAGAGAGTCAGAAGAACAGGGAGCTTGTTTATGTCAAGAGAATAAAAAGAATTGTTGTATTTAAGTTCATGAAACAAAACTAGAGAGGGATACAATGCAGTTTGGTTTTGGCAAGAGAGGTAAATGCCGGTGAAGGTGAAAATTCACTTCAGCCACCTAGCAGCTCAAGGACAAACACAGATAACTTTTTTCACAAGAAAACTATAAAGGCTATAAATTAAAATTTCCAAAGGTGAGAAAACTGTGATTCTAGGATAGGAAATTTAAGACTCAAAAGAACTCCAGAACTGTTTTCCATACAAAAATTGGTTAGTTTGTAAAAGAGGTAGTATAACATGATTGGCAGATGGTTTCCTATTTGACAGTCCTAAAACCTGTGATTTTATTTCCTAAATCTTTACAGATAATTCAGGAAGAGCATTCAAATTTCAAATACAGATAGTTGAAAAGTGCATAAGCTGTTTTGGTATCATTTCAGTACAAAAAAACATTAGTAATTTTTCTGAATTGTAAACTCATACTGTGATGGAGATTGTTCGATTTGTTCCTAAATTATACTCTGATAGGACTAGTTCTGAACTGCTTTCTCAATCACAGCTCCCTGTAAGCTGTGAGAATCTAGTCAGCAAAGGGGCAAAGCAATCAAACTGTGATCAAAAGACAGAGAGTTTGGGTCTGGGTGGTAGTTAAGCAAGGAGTGCTGTAAGACAAGTGATACAAGAGGAGAATATACACCATTAGCCAAGTGCAGACCTAGGGCACCAGGAAACAGAAAGGTTTTTTATGTTTTTCACCAGCTACTATCCCAAAAGATCAATGGATAAACGTTTTATTTATATCTTTGGGATTTGAAGTGTCTGGTAGAATTTATCTACCTTAAGTTGTTCTAGACTAAGTTTGTAAACTTGTCCTTCTAGCCTTAAATAAGCTCAATAAAGGAACAAGATTGAGAAGGAGATGAGAATGTAGCCTGCCTCTAGTCTGTAATAGGCTGCCAAATTTAGCCACTAGCAAAAGCTTGCAGTGAAACCTTCCATACAATTAGAAGGCAATATTTATAAAATTAATAAAAGAAAACATGAAACATTTAATGCAAGGACTGACCTAGGGCACTCATGATCAGACTTAGGTCAGGGACTAGAAAGGTATGTAAAAACTCTGTTATTTATATATATAATATCCACACATTTAGAAAGATTTTTTCTGCAATATTACAAACCCTGTATATCATTACATAAAACCACTACTCCTGTGTTAGGAAAACAAGGGAACATTTTCTCCTATATGCAGGTTGGTCTCCAAACTGTCTGCCCTACAATTCTTTACTTCAGGGCTTCCAGCATCTTCTACTGACAACTATTACTAGTCAGTGTTTTATTTTGTGATACTATGATAACAAATTTTAATACAGAAAACAAATTTTAATATAGAATATACATTGTCTAGTAGAAATAGCAGCAACATGAAAGCAATAGGAGAAAGTAAAATATGATACACAGCAATAAAAAATGCAGTAAAATAAATTGGCACTACAGTACTTGTCTCCCTTCCTTGTAGGTCTGCAAACTCATCTGCAAAACATTTTTCAAGCTTCCTTTCTTTTTGAGGTGATGCAAAACATAAAGGAATTCCTGACTCTGGTGATCCTGTAGGTATTTTAGAATCAGCTTTCATGCTCACTTGTAATAGTTATATGAAAAAAACTACAAGCAGTAATTTCACATCCAAATACTGCAACCCCAAATTTCATCTTACAATTAGGAGAGAAAAAAAGTATTTTCAGTTTCTACCTCTTGTGTGCCCTTCCTTTCACTACTATAAATAACTTTATGTGCCTGATGTTGAGATGAATTGGGGTTAATCAGATCTAAATATGTACATGTATAGACTGGTTGTATATTAGATGTATATTTGCAAAAGCTCAGGTCAGTGAAAATGCTTATGTATAGTACTATGACGATTATGTTTAATAAGCAGGAATCCACATTAAAAATGCACATGCAGAAATACTTAAATCTCATTTCCTATCTATTTGCGTCTCTGCTACTACAAATTCCCTCTACCCTCACCTGGGAGAGCACTATCCTCTCTCACAGCCCCTAGCACTTCCCTTTTTCTCAAAATGTTCCTCCCTCATTTCCTAAAAGCCTTTTTTTTTTTGCCCAGTTTATCCTCAGTTTTCTGCCTTGGGCAGGGCAAGAGGAAACATATACTGTGGCTGATTCTGTGCTGCCAGGATGCTGGTTCTTTGGATGTAGTGGGATACTAATTCCATGGATCATATTGTAGGTATTTTAGAATCAATTTTCATTTGCTGGAAGAGCTTTCATGCTCCCCATAATAGTCACATCAAAAAAAAGCTGCATGCAGTAATTTCAAATCTAAATATTGCTGCTGAGGGGCTGCCAAACACAACAATGTAACTTGAGCTCACTTGTCTTCTCCACTGGCTATGCAATATTTAATCCTTCCTTCTTTTTGCATTTACTGCTTTTCCAAAATCTTCTAGGAACTTCCGACTGCAGAGACTTCAGTCCCATTTACCTTTCTTTTTTTTTCAAATGGCCATCTGCTTCAAAACTTATTAGGGAAGGATTGACAGTGAACTTAATTAAATAATCCTCATTTCCTTTCAAATTCAGGCTATCAGCTTGCTCTGCTGTAGGCAGCATTTCACAGAGAAAGCCAAACACAGATCAGTAGGATCATGCTTATATTATGCCAGACTCCAAATTCCTGCTTCGAGTAATTAGAAAACTAAAGCTGCTAAATACATCTGAATTGCTTAACATGTGATAAATGACTGTTTTTCCTATCTTGTGACTCCCTCTATTGCAAGAGAGAGACAAATTGACTTTGCTTGAAATCACCTGCCTACTTACCTATGCATGTTCTAGTTTCAGTCTAGAAACTCTTGCTTATCTCCAACCAATATATAATAGTCTCAACATCAAGAGCTGTTTTCCCAGTTAGTAACTATATCTATTAGTGTGAACATTTAACAAGCTAACTGGGGCACAACAATCTCAGTTTCTTTCTTGCCATTATCACTGTATTGTTTTGAGAATGGAAGCCATATATGTGTACACACCTCCTTACATCCTGTTCTGAGGTCCCTATGTATACCCAGGATAAGGTTTTGCATAAACCCTCTTCCAGCAAAGCAGAGAAGTTCACCAAGTCAGTGCATTACTTTTGATGAAAATGAAGTTTTTCTTACAGGAACAAATCAATATCATTTGCCTTTTATTGTGGTAACATTCCTTTGGAGATAAAATTGATGTTACAATACCCCACCTGAGTTCTGATTCAAAATCTAAATATTCCTAGAGATGTTGTAACTAATATGTACAAATCCCTGAGCTCTGAGCTTTCCAGTAAACTTTCTGTATATAGTATCCTCAGCTTCCAGCAGTTAAACACCACATGCCATTATAGATTTGGTTTTAATGTACTTTCAAAGTAAGGTAAGTTTACCTAAGCACAGAAAAAAATCAGACTGTAGGAAAGCACTTGCAAATCAGTGGTGAGTGGAAAATGTCCACAATGACCCAGGGAGAGCCCCAAAGTAAATTTCTCTGAAACCTAATTACAGTAATATTAATAGTAATTATAGTAACATTATTTAGAAGGACAGAAATCTCCACCATTTGTGGGGAGGGAGAAAAGTAGCTATTAGTCCTGTTCACTTGCATGAATTGCACTACTTAATAATTTATCTTTATGTATTATTTGCTTATGTTTTCCTCAAATATCAACAGAATGCTGTTGTCTTCTTAGTAATGAAAGAAAACGAATGAACATGTGTGTATGTCTTTAAGCATCTCCTGCATGACTGTATAGACAGTTTGGTAAAGAGAGGGAGGAGGTGGGTATCTGGTTTTAACTAATGAGGTTTGCAGGGTTAAGCTGAAGGATTGGACTAAACTGGCCTTGGGTCTTTGCACACTGGAGTCCAGTCTAGGTTAGCAGCTGCACTGACTTTACTTTTATGATCCAACAGGGCTGAGGTAACAGCAGTTAAAGCAGTGAATGCAGAAATAATCAAGAAGCTGCACTTCAGAGTAGGGCTTGGACTTTGGAAGACTGGCAAAAAAAGGGTATTTTTTCGCATTCAGCTGAGTCTGCTTACTCTGAGAGTGGTGTTACAGCTGAGCAGAGTGTGTGGGGTGGACAAGAATGCTAAACCATAGCAACTTTACAGGTCAAGTTTGAATACTTGTTTGGACTCTTGGCTTTAATGCTTTGGAACAGAAACACTTCAGTAACTTTGGTCTGACATACAGGCTCTGTGCATATCTTCATGCGCCACACTACTATAAGCAGAAATATCAGGGATATATGGTGCATAGACTTGAATGTTAAAAACCAAAGCTAAATGGTTCTGTATTGAAATTAATAAACATAGCAGGTGGCCACTTGGATCCAATACGTCATGCTGACTGATGCTTTTAAGCTGCTAGTTAAAAATAAGCAGAAGCATGGTCATTAAGGGCAGATTCTCTCCTTGGACATAGACGGATGACTTAGCAGAATCTGGTTGAAGAGCTCAAATGCTATTGTGCTATGGGTTTTAAAACAGTTTATCACCTCCATAAAGTCAGCATCTGGTTTCCTCTGCTATAAAAAAATGTCTCTAAGAGCTACCATTTCAGGCAATTATGAACTTGCCTTATTCTTAGTTAGGTACTGTTTATCTTACATCAAGGTATGATAGTATATTTAGCGCTGTGCATTACATGTGGAAAATCCAGTTTAGTGGAGTTTAGGCTGGGATTCATCACACATTATGCTAACCCCTTGTGCAGGTTGCCTCAAATGGAACAGGGTCACACTTGGTTCAGCTGTAGTCTCTCAGCAGGTCTTTGGTGGCCTGGATAGAATTTGATGTTTTTCTTATATTCATTTGTGCAGTCCTGTGGTATGGCTCACTCTCAGGATGTGCCTGTCATTCTCCAGTCTTTATAGGAAGTTCCTCAGGCAAATGTCTTCTCCCATAGGTACCTTGGAAGTTTACCTAAACAAAAATTGAGTGAATCTGAGCCTTAAAGCAGCCCCAGAGCCATGTTACATTTGTGGTGAGCTTTATGTCACCCATGTTCTGGTATGTAGAGGCTGAGCTTGTCTCAGCTAGCTGTCTCCACATTTAGTGAGCTGACACAGGTTCATCCAGAAGGCAGTTCCTCTTATTGGTGCCAAACACACTTCTTGAGGTGTGTATCTTTGCCTTATGAAGACACTTGTCTCCCTCCACTGACAGAAGTTTTCTGGTCGATTGATTTGGACTAGATGGCCAACTTTTAGATTAAAAAATGTGAAGATAAATGCACCATGGATGACCACATAAAGGTCCATTTGGAAAGTTTAGAGAGACATTACCACTGATAGTGCTGGCTGGAGATGTACATCTTAGGAAGAGATCAGTATGACAGGCAATGAAAATGTAGGAGAGGATGACAGTTCAATGTAGAAAAGGACTGTTATCATAGCAGCTGTGTTTTCCTCAAGTAGTTCTTCATTTGAACATCAGGAAAGACATATGAGTACAGAAGAGAACCTCCATATTTTTGGGTCCTTTAGCATATTTTTAGTGTATCTTTATGAAAAAGTATATATCTCTACAGTTTACTTACCATGCCATTTTTTCGTATCTTGTTTTTTCCCCTCATTTTCCCAAAAGAGTCTAACAGACCTTTTAAGATGATCATTGAATATAAACTGATACCTGACTTCAGCCCAGATGATTACTAAAACAGTGTTGAAGTAGCATGCCACGTCACATCTGTGACATGATATTACATTGCTAACATACTTCTTCCCACCTAGCAGAAACGGAGAACTGAGAAGACCTGAAATATAAGGGATGTAATGGCAAAGGTATGCAGCAGAATCTTTTTACAGAAAAGAGTAAGTTTTTAAAGGTGACTGGCAGAGAATCTGTTAAATGTTGTTTGTGATCTTAGTATTGTAGTTTGTGTTCCCCTACAATGTGCAAAGAAAGCTTGAAATGTTATTTTTCTCAAAGCTAGCAACAATTTTAAAAAAGGAAGTGCCTTTTCAGACAGAAAAACAAAAAACAAATTTCATGCTTGCTAGGTAACAGCTGTGAGAAACACATGCCCAGCCCTGAACCCCTTTGTGCCAGCATTTTGTACTTCCAGCTCACTCATCAGTTTAACCACAACCACTCAAGTGTCAGCATATATTTGTTCAGAGGGAAGGAGGGTGGCCCTTGTGGTGTGTGCTGTTATTTTGCAGCATGGATAAGAATGAAGAGTTTCATTCTGAAACTAAAATGTTTTCAGTAAGCATCTAACTGTTTTTCATAGAGTTTAGATTTGGGAAACAAGTTCTTATCCAAGGTTATATTTGCATATCCTTTTAGAAACCAGGAGAAAACTGTGAAGTTTGGGGCTGGAGGGAGGCAGTAAGTCATGAGCCTTTTTTGGGGCAAAGAGGAGTGATGATGGGAGAGCAGAGGGCACAGCAACAATTCAGCACCCTTCTGGGCTGTTCTGCTGAAGACTGCATGTGTGCAATGCCTGCATCAGCTGCTCACTGGTTCTGCTGCCTGGGAACTGTAGACCACTGCTATAGCTTTGTTGACAGGACCTTTGCTAGTGATTAAGTCCTATCAGAGAGGTTTAATGTGCTTTCTTCAGTAGTGCTGCTCCCAGTCAAATCAAATAACCTTAAGGATTACATCCCAATTAACCTCTCCATCACCTCCTAATTCATTGCAAAGTCTTCACTGAAGATGTTTTTCTTCAGACAGCTATAATATTTGGATATTATTGTTTGGAAATTTTTTTTTGGTTTTTTTTTTGGGGGGGAGTTTGTTTGTTTTTTGTTGTTTTTTTGTTGTTGTTGTTGTTGGGGGGGATTACTGTGTAATCTTCTGATGCAATAAACAACATATATCCCAAAAGCTGAAAAGACATGTCTTTCTGCTCCCTAGGGCAACTTTCCAAAATTATTTTGCCTCTGGAAATAAGAAAGATAAGAAATATGGAACAGATAACACTTATTTTTTTCTATACTCAAGCTAAGGTCTGGTAACTCAAACACAGAGGCTGGAGACTTAGTACTCTATTATGTCAGTTTTACACCAGAATAAATCTGAGTGAGTAAAGAAGAAGTCCCAGTATACACTACATATGCAAGACTGATGCCAGGGATATCTGAACTGTTTTAGCCATTCCTGATGAAAAGAAATTCAGAGAATCCCTGTGGAGTTGAAATAAAATGGTAGCTATTTAATATTGAAGATTAGGATAATGTTTGGGATTAATGTCAGAGCTTATGCTTAAAATCCTTGCATAGTAGGACAAAGTTGGTTTTAAAACTTCTTTGGTCAGTGGGGGGCTGTACAGTACGGCAGATCTTCAAGGCACCATATCCCTACATGCCAACTCCCCCTGCTGCTGACAGCTTGGCAAACTTCACCCATCTCCTGTCATACCGTTCTGTGCACGTACCCATTGTGCTAGTGCTTTGCCCATTGCACTCTTCCAGTTTTGCCCTGTCTCTTCTTGGGAATAAATCACCTTGCTCCCAGCACTGCCGTGCCAATAACCTGGTGCAGCCATTCTCCATAATGAACCTCAGCTCCCTGAACCCCCGGATCCCAAGCTTGGCGAGTACACAGTGTTTGTGTGTATGGTGTGGAGGGAAAAGCCCACACCACTGGTAAACAGGGTCAGCTGTACAACCTTGAGGGTGAGTTCTGAGGAAAGTCACTTTGTTATATATGATGTAGTGTAATTCGCGTTTTAAGACTAAAATTAAGTAGTATAAAATCATCCTAGTTGGGAAAACAGGCATTTGGACATGCCCTTGGCAGGGAGCTATTCCAAGGACATTGGCAATAGCCAGGAAGGGTACATCAATGCAATCACTGTGGAACAATGGACAGCACCCAGAGAGGGAGATGGGCTCTCAACAGAGATGGTCCTACCAACGACCCAGTGATCAGCACCCATCAGCCGACCATCGACAGCCGATATGAATCTTATCAGGACTGCCAGGTGTGTGCATCCAAATGCTGGGTTCTCAAAAATCCAATCAAGCAACCATCCCTTCCCAGAAAACTACTCATGAGACAGGAGACCAAGAAAGAAACCTCCATGAATATGTCCAAAGGACCGGGAGAAGCATAGAAATCCAATCACCTACCACTCCAGCCAAAAACTGTATAAAAACCGACTCCGCAGAGGCTGCCTTGTGAACTGTGATGCTCTCGGTGCGATAGAGGCCGAGGCCACGGTTCACCCAACTCTGATCCCGGGCTCGGAACTGTCTTTTTGATTGTGGCTCAATTTCTCTATATCTTTCAATTTTTCCAATAAATTGCTTATCGGAAAATTTGACTGATCAAATTTTTGTAACAACTTGAACTGGCTTTGCAGAAGATATTTGTCTGGTGTTTGCTATCCTCCTGCTGGAGGGATCTGTCAGCATAACAGAACTGGCACAAGTGGTTTGGTTATGATGGGGAACTAAACAAAACACAGTGGGACAAGTGATACTTAGTTTATCCACTAAGCAACAGCATCAGGATCATTAGATGGCAATTCCCATGTGTATGCACACTCCTGGTCCTTTGCCCATCTCTGCATTGTTCTGCTTGGTCCCTCCTCCTGTCCTCGAGGCATGTGAGGAGTGTTGTAGATCCTGTCTGTCTGTGGCTCTCAAGCTAAGCTCTCTTTCTCCCCTCTCCTCTGAGACTCTGGAGAAGATTGCACTGGGGCCACATCTCCAGTACTCAGGTGCAGGTGTGGAGGGGACCTCCAATACCAGCTTACAGGCTGAAACCCCCCTGGGACAGCTCTTAACCCCAGCCATGTCAGGTCAGGTTGAGGAAAGGTTAGTAATAGGAAAGAAACTATAAGCACAAAGTAAAAATTTGTAGGTTTCACAAATATTATGATGTTAAAAATAAGTATATCCTAATTTTTTAAGATGTATAATTGGACTTCATTAGAATTTTAGCAGTTTTTCAATAAATGAAATGCAAATCCCAGAATCCTTCCATTTGTTCTCCCTAGGTTTAATTCTCCTCATTTGTAAAATGATCATGTACAGAGTTGTCACTTAGCTGGTACCTAAAACTGCCATCATAAGGAAGTTGAAGAGCAAAATCCTGTGATGTTGTGTAGAACAAATACAATGAAAATTTCAGAATTACAAGTTACCATGTGCCATCAGTATAGGTGCCCTAGTAATATTATGTGTGAGAAAACCTTGCAGCTTTGTACCCTGTGGTTCTTAGCTCCTGGAGAGCCACCATCAATCACCGTTGAGTACATGATCAAATGCTGTGTTGGCTTTTACATGCAGGAATAAACTCACAGGGTCTTGCAATTGGGCCACAGCTGGTACTTTTACCAGCCAACCATTATTAATGAATTTCAGTCATTAAAATCCAACCTGGATTTGTCCTGGGTTTGTGGTGCCCACAGTATTTTTCAGCTCAGATGTCTGTTTTTTGAGTCATGGGAAAAACTTCAGGTTTTTGAGTAGTATGCAATGTATCCTCTTTCTAAATTTCTGATGGATCTCAGGATGCCATGCCTTTTCTTCCATCATGCATGCTTTTGGCTTTCAAGTATTTTGTGGCAAATCTCATCTGACAGATTTATCATCCTCTTATATTTCCTTTACATTTCTCAGAATGAGGATTTCAAAAGCAAAGTAGAAGTTCTATCATCTAACATCTAGATGAGAGGCAAGAGTAGAGAAATTATATATTTCTGTATTTCCCTCTAGGACAGAATGGTGCAACTGAGAGAAACCGTGCTTTTTCTGGAAAGAGATTCTGAATCTTCTTCTGACTGAAAGTTTTACAAAAGTTCTTGCCTCTTAATAGATACAAGTTGATCTGAGTTGTGAGAAATTCACACACTATTAATCATCAGATGTATTAATGTATAGATTTGTGTAGATTCTCTGAAGTTTTTGTCAACCCAGCTTCCTAACAAGGCTAGGCTGTTTCTCTATTTAAACCATAAAGAATATGTAATTTTTGGAAAAAAAAAACAAAAAACCAAACAACCTGAAAGCCTCCTCCTATCATGCTGTTTCAAAATAGAAGGCCGTGTTGCTGATCTTGTGTTGCAAAAAAATTAATTTTCAACGCAGATAAAATTCAGTCTTTTAGTTTGAGTGATTTGAAGAGTATTGCTTCTTAAAAATATATTGTTTAACATCTGTACCAAGATTAGCCTGCAAGAGGCTAGGTAGAAGAGGCAAGTCATTGTCCTGTTAAATGAACTTAATTATGCTATGGCATACTTAAGCAGGTGGTCTTTTTTAAAAAGCACCTTATTCTCATGTGTTTTATTATTTGGTGCTCTTCTACCCAAACAAAAGAGAGCAGTATATTTAGAAAGCTGGTTTTACATTTTCTTTATCTTGTCCTATGGCAGGGGAGTTAGGTGTAATTTGCAGGGATATATTTCTGGTTGGTTATGGGGAGAGTGCTCTCACATTTTCTATGATGGATACATAAATTCACTTTTATATTTCAGATTAAGACATAACAGCCTTAGTCATTGGATTACTGTGAGTCAACTTCCCTACTCATCTAAAGCAATGCTGTTAGCCCTGCTAACACTTCACTGCATAACGTGAGGGTATGACCAACAGCAGCTGCTCGCACTGCAGTGATGGCTCTTTTAGTGTCTGAGGCAAACTCACTCTGATGCCTTAAGTTTCTAGCTTGTACATTTTTTCAGGTTCTGTACTGCATCAGCATATAACTCTGAACTCTATATAGAATGCCAGTTAGCTTTCTTCACATTTTGGTTAGACTAAACAATCTTTCTGGGCCTGGGAACCAAGGTCACACCACTGGCCTCAGGCCCCAAAAAGTTTAAACAAAAATGAATTGGGGGAAGCAAACCAGGGAAATATTACTTCATTACCTGAAGCTATAATTGGACAATTAACCCCAGATATGCAAATAGACCAAACTTATTTCTGAGAAACTCGTGACCACCATCCATCCTCGGTTTAGCCTCTGTGAGGCTTTGCACTGTCCAAGGTGTACCCTTTGAAGGCCTTTTAATAAATACCTACTTTATTCTAGCCTCCTTGTCTATCTAACTTTGTCTAGCCTCTGTTCTAGGTAGCCTCTCCAAGGTATCAACTGCATCTTTCGGGGGCCTGTAGCCTCCATGGCAGTACAGGTATAGCACTCAAGTACAAGCACAGCATATTTCATCATTATCACATTGCCATGGAACCAGGGCATAAAGTAGTTGGTGCCAACGTGCAAGTAGAGCTTGTCTCATCAGCAGCTCTTCTGAGCAGCATCAACTGTTTGGTAAGACACAAGTACCTTGAAAATTGGGAGTTGGGCTTCTTTTTCATGATCATTTAATAACTGAAAAAAACATGAAAGATCTGTGCTGACTTCCTAAACTAATAATCTAGGCACAAGTTCTCCATCCAACCCATGCCAGGTAAGTCAATCTTCTAGTAACTGAGCAAAACCAGCCTGCATTGATACTTGGCTGGTATGGCCCCAGTAGTTCTGAACTTGCCTCAAAAACAGAAAGCCTGAAAATGGGGGTTCCTGTAGAGTTTTATTCTGCAATTCCTGGGGCTATAAATCTGTTATTCAACCCTAATTATTCTCCAAAATGTTTTCACTCCAGCACTAATGGCTAGATTGCCCCATAACTGAGGTGGATTTTACGATATTTTGCCTAGTTCAGTTGTGCTTTTAGTGGCTGGAAGGCTTCCATAGAAATTAATCTCTTGTCTCTCCTTCAGAAAACAAGGTCAACTTAAGATATGGGTTTAAGATATGGGTCTACATCTACTGAGACTTCTGGATCTTACAGTTGCAAGTGACAATTTCAAAGTGTGCAATCCTTTGCTAGTATTAAAGAGCAAAATCTGCTTTAAGACAATTAAAACTACTTTGTTTTTCCTACCTCCTCTGTTTACTCTTAATTAAAATCCAAACTTATTTTGCTTTCTCTGCCTTGGAGGGTAAGATTTCTTTGGTGTTTCCTCTCTACTCGTTTGACAGAGTCCTAATGCCCTTTGTTCTTTTATTCCTCAGTTTCTCTGCTGCCCTGCCTCCCTTTTCTGGCTTTTTTCAGTCAGCTTGGAACTATGGTTGTGATGCCTTAAGTTGTAGCTTTCTTATTTTAGATTCTATGCTGCATAGGGATGTAGTTTTGAGCCTCATATTAAGTGCTAGTGAGCTCTCTTCACAGAGTAGGTAGACAAAACAAACCCTTTTCTTGCTGAGGACCAAGGACAACCGTTGGACCAAAAAGCTTCAACAACAGAGGACCAGAGGGAGGAACAAGAAAGACAGGACCACACAACTTAAAGCTGTAATTGGACAATTAAACCCCAATATGCAAATGGACCAAAACTTATAAAAATGTAGCATCTCGTGACCAGTAGCCATTTTTTTCTGTTGGCTCCTGGTCCACCCTGGGTGCAGCCTGGATCAGGCTTCTGTCTTGCCCAAAGTAGATCCTGGAGGCTTTTCAGTAAATAACTACTTTATTCTCTAGCTCCGTCCAGTCTCTGTTCCAGGTCGACCTTCTAAGGCATCAGTTGCACTCTCCCACTGAGCTTTTCTCACACCTAATTAAACTTCCAAATATTCATTCCTGGCTTGTATTTGTCAGACTCTCTGTTTTATCTAGTTTCAGTATTTGTGGAGACCCCCTTCACCTATATTCTTTCCTAGCCAAGCTGGAGGGCTTCTTTCAGTTCGGATCCCTTTAATGCAGTCTTCAGGACCACTGGCACTTTCCCACATCTTCTTCCTTTCCATCTTATCTCCTGGTGAGCCTGTGCTCTCTGCTTTCTACTTTAATATCAAACACTGTTCTCTTCAGCACCTCCTCTGGTAGATCCACTCTCTCTCCACTATCTGTTCAAGTTTTCACCCTCAGTCCTCCTCCTTTTATCTTTATAGTCTCTATTTTGACTACCTCATCCTACCCAACAATTTCTGTTGCTTACAACTATTTTTTTCTCCTGTTGGGAATTCTTGTCTTTGACATAGCTTCTTTGGTGTTACCTTGCCATTTCAATCTCCACATGAGACTTTGTTTAGCTGTTCCCAGGATGTTCTTCTGTCCCTTTTCTGTTTGTTCAGAATTTTACTGTCCTCCTTACCTTGTAGGCTTACTGTTACCTTTGATTTCTCTGTCTCTCCATCTACTCACTTATTAAATATAATTATTTTATTCTGTGTAGCATTACCAAGCCTGTTCAGGACAATTTATCTGTATTGCTAAAATACTTGTCCTTTTCTGCCCTCATTTCTAATCATCCTTTTGCTGATTCTGAAACAAATTTGCTAAACTCATCTTCACCTTCTCCTCTAACCATGTCTTCATCCAATCTGAATCATTTCACCTGTTTCGTGAGTCTAAATCGATAGCCCTTTTGAATGCCTTGGATAATCAGTCCCTCCAAGAACCTCTCAGAATTTACCTACAAGCCACTGCTTGTTCTTCATCCCTCTCCTCCCCCATCACTTTTTTTTTTTTTTTTTTTACTCCCAAGCTCTTAGTTTCATTGTCCTTTCTTTCCAGCTTTCATTTAGCGCAGAATAAATATTCTAGGTTCTGTTTCTTCATCCTATCTCTGAATCATCCTATTCATGAGCAGGCAGATAAATGCCTATGTTGTTGTTGTGATGGTCACACCTGCCACCAGCAGATATTCTAGACATCTTATAGACTAGAGAGACCATGGAGAGATGCAATGGAGTGAGGCTTCTCAACTGAATTAATTATGTCCCTTTGATTAAACATTGATTTATTTACAGTGTTTTCCAGAAAGTCTCATATCAGTGCTAGTGAGCTGCAATTAGTATACTTTTGTCTCTGTCCAGGGAGATGGGGAACAAAAAGGTAACAGGGACACAGTTTTCCTGTATATGAATTGTATTAGACTAAGGTACAGTTTCATTCCTTCATGAGAAAAAAGTAAGCGTTTCCCTGCAGAAGCCTGCTGGGAACATTAAAAGAGGACATTCAGAACTTTTAGCCAGCATTTTAGCGCTGAAATAAGCAGTATGACAAGTAGTGTCTTAGTCTTTTTATGTACTGTTTATAAGACCATCCTTCACTTTATCTTACAGCAATAATGTTCATTCACAATAATGTTCATTCCAGTAAAAATGGCTTTTGCAGTTATTGAAATGCTGAGGTGTTTACTTTCAAATTCTCTGTTACAGCTTTTTTTTTTTTTTTTTTTTTTTTTTCCCCTCAGGCACCAATCTTTAAAGGGACATAGCAACAAAATTCAGTAGTATTAACTTAATTCTGTCTCTTTCTAAGCCTAATTGCTCAAATTGGCATAATGTCCTCCTGGAGACTAAGCCTCAATTGCATTTTTAAGGACTGTGTGAACTAGCACCTTTCTTAGGCATCACCCTGTCAGGCCCAGAGAAAGAAGTTCAGGTTACTACCACAGAACATGCACAGTGCAGGTTTCCTGGTGCTGTGTTACCTTACTCTGACCTGCAAATGCTGGCACCAGGGGCTAATGCAATAGTTACTGTATTTGCTGCTGAGTTTGCCAACCAAGCTATCACCTGTGATACAGATACCATAATGCTTTAAACTAGACGTCCCTAAAACATTTAGAGTCCTTGTAGGACAACTGTAAAATTATATTTTCCATTAACAATTAGTCAGTTCTGAAATTTAACAGGAGTATTTCAGAGGAAGAACACTGTTGTGAGATCTCTGGCTGCATGATCACTCCATTCTCCCCTGCATTAATTTTGCCATACCTTCAGATGTTGCCAAGATCATATTTGATTTGCTTATGGAGTGGTGTTAAGTTGGCATAGCAGAAGTGGATTATTCACACATTTTCATAGCTTGTGACTAAATGACTGTATAAAAATGGCAGTGAAAGAAAAAAGAATTAGCAATATGTGATATTAGCAAGATGCCTCCCACCTACCAGCCTGCTATAATTGAAACTCTTTTCTTTCACTTCTGGAGGGAAAATACCTTTTATTTTCCACTGAACATTTAAATGGTTGCCTCCCATTCTGTGTCTGTAAAATCACAGATTTATTTACGTTGGAAAAGACCTCTGAGATCATCGACTCTGAACTTTGAGCAATTACCACCTTGTCAACTACACCATGGCACTAAATAGCACATCCAGTCATTTCTTGATTACCTCCAAGGATGGTGAGTACACCACCTCCCTGGGCAGCCTGTTCCAATGCTTTACAACCATTTCATTAAGAAATTCATCCTGATATACAACCTGTATCTCCCCTGGCACAGTTTTGAGGCCATGTCCTCTCACCCTGTCACTTGCTGTCTGGGAGAAGAGACCAACCCCACCTGGCTACAGACTCCTTTCAGAAAGTTGTAGAGAGGGATGAGGTCTCCCCATTGCCCCCTTTTCTCAGGCTAAAGAACCCCAGCTCCCTCAGCTGCTCCTCATCAGACTTGTACTCCAGACCCTTCCTCAGGTCTGTTGCCCTTCTCTGGACCTGCTCCAGCACCTCAATGTCCTTATTGTACTGAAAGGCCCAGAACTGGACACAGGATGTGAGGTGCAGCCTCACCAGTGCTGAGTACAGGGGACAATCCCTGCCCTGGCCCTGCTGGCCACACTCTGATCCAGGCCCGGATGCCATTGGCCTTCTTGGCCACCTGGGCACAAACTGGCTCTGTTCAGTCACTGTCGACCAGCACCCCCAGGTCCTTTTCCAAGGGCTCCTTTCCACCCACTGTTCCCCAGCCCAGGATTGTATGGGGTTGTTGTGGCCCAAGTGCAGGACCCAGTACTTGTTGGACCTCATACAGTTGGTCTTGGCCCATGAATCCATTCTGTTTGGATTCCTTCAATGCCATCCTACCTTCCAGCACATCAACACTCCCACTCAACTCGGTATAGTCTACTTAGTACCACCTATCAGCATTATAGCCTGACAAAAGTCTGCAGAGTAAAAATTACTAGCCATTGAAATTTACTGGTAACAGACAATGGAAATTGTTAACATTGAAGTGTGAAAACTTCATCCATTTTTAAAATTTATTATATGCACAAATGTTAATTATATTTTTAAATGCCTGAAGCCTACAAATTGTGAGAGCACAAAAGAAACTATAGTAACCTGTTAGACACTTGTCCTTTTCTTTTACTTTTCTTTGGCACACTTGATAAGTGAGTGCTAATAGAGGGGCTGAGAACACAAGTGCATTTCTGATGCAAAACACCAAGGACAGGGTGAACGGTCAAACCTTGAAGAAAAGAATGGAGCCTTTTTGTTGTGGAAATGAAACTGTGATAATGTTCCCAGACTATAAACTGGCAGCCTGGTGTGGCAAATCTGTAGGAGCTTTTTCAAAATCTTAATCAATGTCAGCAGATTTTTTTTTTCTTCCTGTTGGGGTTTTTGTAAAGAGAAATGTGAAATTTTATGTGAACAGTTTGTTACTCATATAGCTCTTAGCAACAGGGCTGGAGAATATAAAGGCAAAGATTTTACTGTCCATTCATGAGCCTATTAGATCTATTAGTGAGATAAAAATTCTGTGGACTGAAATGTTCTGTTTCCAAAAATTAAACAACATATAAAATCTGTCTCTGCAAAAAGTCAGATGTGAACAGGAATTCTTAGCAATCTTTACATGACTACCTACTTATAGATTTATAAGTGCTTAGATTTGGTGTTTTATGCACCAAATGAAAGAGGCAGAACAGCCTGTAGCACCATCTGTCTAAGGAGTTTGGTAATTTAATGCCACCATTTTTGTTAATGTAAGTATGACATTTATATCGGTACCTAGATATATGAGTGACCTCTAGGTCAGGTCTGGGGTATGTTTCTGGCCTCTCCTTTTCTGCCCCTGTAAAATCTTTCCTCTCTCCTGCCTCCTACTCCAGAGCATCATCCCTGCCTCCCCAATTCCCTACAAGGACAGTATGGAATCTTCTTTGTACTGTCTGCTTGTCTCCAACTATGGAGGAGAAGGAGGTAAATTTTCCAGACAAGGGAAGGAGATACATCAGGGGGAGATCCAGATTACCACCAGCATTTATGAGTTATATGAACACATTTTATGAGTTATGTAACTATTAATAAGAAAATAAAGCAGTCACTGTTAACAGCAGGTAATTGTTGGTGCAGTTCACTCAGTTATCCCTTTCAGTCATTCATTTTACCCAGCTAGAGAAGCAGTGGGAGGCCAGCTCTGGATATTTACTGAGAAGCAGAGGTTCATAGTAATGCACCAGCAGCTTTTAGGAAGGTGTTCAGAAGTCCCTTCCTTCCCTATATCAACACTGTAGACTGTGCTGTGTCTACATATGGCAGCCACCTCCTCCTTGACTATGGTGTGAGTTACAAAGCCAGGTGCTGTTGCTCTTGCCATGCCAAGGTGATGACTGTTATAAATATTGTATCAGTCAAATTTTCCAACAAATGATTTATTGGAAATTTGAGCAATACAAAGAAAATAAAAGCCACAATTAAAAGGGACAGTTCCAAGCCCGGGGTCAGAACTGGGTGAACAGGGATCTGGCCTCTATAGCATGAGTCTCCCATAGTTCACGAAGTCTCTCTTTGCAGGGTCTGTTTTTATACTGTTCTCTGGGCTGAACAGGGAGTTGCTCCATCTTCCTTTGTCTTTTTCTCTTTTCTTGAATATTTATGGAGTCTCCTTTCATTGTTGCTTGTCCACTGAACAGCTTTCCGGGAAGAGATGATTCCTTGATTAGTTTTACTGGAACCTGTCATTGGGATGCACACACCTGGCAGTGCTGATAAGATTCATATCAGGTGTGGATGGTCCTCTGATGGGTGCTGATCACTGGGTCCTTAGTTGAGCCATCTCCTTTGAGAGCACATCTCCCCTTCTGGGGCTGTCCATTGTTCCACAGTGATTGCATTGATACACCCTTCCTGGCTCTTGCTGATGTCCTTGGAATAGTTCCTTGCCAGGGCATGTTCAGATGCCAGTTCTCTCACCAGGATGATTTTATAATGTGTGAGTTTCAATCTTATAACACGAATTATACTACATTATTTATAACAATGGCCTTGGACAATTTGAAGGCTCTTGCTGTTCTGAGTTTATCAGCTATCTCATATTCAAGAGAAACACATGTCTCCAGAGCTTATCACCTTCTATGAGATTTCCACACTCACTCTCTCTCCATACGCTTCCTCCTGCTGTTTTCTGGTGTTATAAATCAAAAGCCAATTTAATCAATAAAAGGGAATTTATTGAAAAACTTCCATAGGTAAAAGTCCGAGAAAGCCACAATCAAAAGAAATCAGTTCCGAGCCCGGGGTCAGAACTGGGTGAACAGAGATTTGGCCTCTATCGCACAAGTCTCCCTCAGTTCACAAAGTCTGTCTTTGCAGGGTCTGTTTTTATACTGTTCTCTGGGCTGAACAGGAAGTTGCTCCATCCTTCTTTGTCTTTTTCTCTTTTCTTGGCTATTTATGGAGTCTCCTTTTTTTGCTGCTTGTCCACTGAACAGCTTTCCGGGAAGAAATGATTGCTTGATTAGATTTATTGGAACCCAGTATTGGGACGTACTCTGGTGATGATGTTGTTCAGATGCATATCAGGTGTTAATCACCCGGTCATTGGCAGTCCCATCTTTGAAGGAGACCCATCTCCTCCCAATGCCACCCTCTTTTTGGTTGCAAATAGGTCTTACCTCTGGCTGCTGACAAAGGCAGCACAGTTCCTGGACACATCTTACTCAAACATGTATGATTTTATGCCGTATACCTATAAAAACCTCGAATTATTCCATACCATTTTTGACACTGGTAACATCACCTCTGTGCACACGTGTGTCTACAGAGCCCATTCCTGAAATTCACCAAGAAGAGCAGGTTGTGACAAGGATCAATAAAGTGTAAGCAGCCCTTCCTGTGTCCCCCCTGCAGAATGAAGTGAGTGCTCAGTTTATACCATCCTGTAGAAAATTCCCATGTCTGAGTATTGCATCAGGGCTCTGAGCTAACTCAAAACATTAAAAAGGTCTTCACCAGTTCAGCTTGGTCCTTGATGGCTCTCAGAGAAGCCTGGTGACTTTGCCTGTACGAGTGTCCTCTGTAATAAGACATGTACTTTAAAGCTAGCACAGATGTCTCTGTCCTGCATGGCTACTTTGCTGTACCCATACAGCCAGATAGAGCATTTGCATCAAAGAAGACAGATTTGAGGCCAGTACTTAATACAGAAAAATGGCAAAATGGATATAGAGAAGGACTGAAATACACTGAAGGTCTCTTAACCCAGCCTGCAACATGACCCTACAGATCACTCTGCAGTGAATCAAACCTCTCCTTTTCCTTAACATTCACGGTACTGATTTTTTTTTTTTTTTTTTTTTTTTTAACCTTAGAAACATGAAACAGACCCATAAGATATAATCAAGAAGTCAATGACAGATCTGGGCAAAAAGCCCAGAAATGCCTTGTGCCCTATTGTCTGTACTGTGCCTTTTAAAAATTGTTGTTTTTAATTTCTTTTTGCTGAAGTGAAAACTATTCTTAAATTCAACATAAAAGAAACTTCACTGCTAAAAACTTCTGCCTTGATTCAGCTGAGACAAGACCCAGTCACTACAGAGAAGGTCTGAACCCCCTTTCCTTTGATGAATTTTTTGATGGGAAAGTCCAGCATACATCTACCCCATTAAACAGGAAACATGAAGTTCAGATTTTTCAGCACTAATTACCCAACCAGACCTACCAGGTCTACTGAACCCCCCCATCCTTGCAAGTATTTGAAGACAACATCAAACCCCTTAGCAATCAACAGATGGAAATGTGACTCATTTGCATTTCTGTAATATTACCAGTTGAAGTATGAGCTAGGTCTTCATGCATTTTTGCACTGGAGGTGGCCAGAAAATGATAAAATATGTATTTTGCTAGTAATTTTACACAAGCTTTGCAGGTATGACGAGCCAAAAGATTGAAAATAGCTGTAAAAGACAGAAAAGCTGCTCTCCCTAGCAATGCACAATCATTCTCTGAATCTGTTGTTCAGGGACTGAAATGAGCAGTATAACCCTCTCGTTTTCCCATCTCTGATTATGCATAGTCATATTTTTTACTTGCATCTGTATTTGCAACAGTTTTGACCAAAACATCAAGCAATATATATGCAGGGAAGATAAAATACATTTTTTTGCTCACTGACCATTTAGTCCTGTAACATATAAATTGTTTAAGAAAGCCTGCTGAATATTCTCTTATCTTGTGTCACTGGAAATTTCACGCTCCCTGTGAGACTCGGTAGGATGTTTAATATAGACACTGCGTGGTACGCTGATTGATGGGACACACTGCAACCCCGGCAGCTTTCTGTGATTTAATACATAAAAAACCACCAAGAAAACACTAACAAGCACATATTTCAGAAGCACACTGATTTTGGCACCTCGTTTCATGCCCCCTCATGTCCTGGGGCTGGTTTCAGGGTAGGGAGGAGGGCTGGGGAGGACCCGAGGGCTCCTCCCCAGTGACCAAGCAGCAAGTCCCCACCCGTGTCCCTAGGGCCATAGGTCCAACCGATTAATACATCCTTCACCTCGAGGATATGAGAGCAAGAGATGGTGCTCTGCAAATGTGGATCCCCTGGGCCATATTCTTGTGTGACAAAAAAGCCATCGGAGGTGAGCCATAAACGAGAGAGGCTGAGCCCCGGAAGCAAATTGGCTGAAGTAGCGCTGTGTTTTACATCAGTAGTCTTGAGTAAAATTAACGTGGAACACTCTTATAAGGCAGCAGTGTGGTTTCTCCAACCTATATTTTTATTTAAAAGTAGTTCAGGTACCGGCATGTTGCTGCCATGGGCAGTGGTGGGGTGTACTGTGAAACCACCCCGGATCCATGCAGCTGCCTCAGTTAATACAAGGGAGGGTCTGGGCTCAGCAGCAGGTAAAAGTGAGACTTGAACTGTGGCATCTTGCTGTGTTGTTATTTTAACCTGTAACTTTAATTTTATCTGTCTCCTACTAGCAAAAATCATTGTCAGGAGATGTTTTCACTTTAAGGAAGCTAAGCTGTTAAGAAAAGCTCAGTCAGCTGAGCTGCAGCTGTAGTTGGGATTACAAGAAGTTACTAATGCTAAATCCAAGAATTCTGGTTACCACTTCACCCATTTAAGCTAACTGAGGAGCTTATTTTAGTACTTGCAAACTCCCAGAGGCCAGCTAGGGTACAAAGCTACTGTCGAGGTGCATAAGAAAGGTTTGATTGACGTGGAAGCAGCTGATGAAGGAGCTCCCTTGCTCCCCAGGTTTCAGCCTGTCAAAGGGTGCAAGAATCCCAGCCCTCCCCAGCACAGACATCTCAAGATGAAATGCCGGCGAGATCGGCACAGGGCAGACCCGCAGCAGCGGCTTTTCAGGCAGCAAAGTCTGGCACAGTGTCTGGGGAGGGTCCTGTGAGCAGCTCTGAACAAGCCACTTGCCAGGGCTCCTCTTCCAGCACTGTTTCATTTCCGTCAACCTCAGGCAGCTCGCCTTTGGAGACTTGTGGTGTAAGAAGGTTGTCTCTACACTGATGATGTTCATAACTGGAATTCTCCACCAGGAAGTATGCTCAATATGGTGTGTGCTTATTTATTCTGCATTTGCTTGGTAGTTTGTTTTGGTTAGGTTTTTGGTTTGTGTTTTTTTTTTTTTAGGAATCTGTTCCATACCATATAGAATATAGAAAGGCGCTAACATGGACCCTTTGAAACCCAAGTTTCTTCGGTAATGCTTCCACTATGTCAGCAAATACTAAATCTCCAGTATATCTCTGTGCTCTTAATTTTCCTTTCAAGAACATTCTGGGAAATGTAAATGTCTGTAGTATTGTTGCATTACAAAAAAAAGGGATTTTCAATTTAATTTGAAGCAATTACTCAAAGAAAAGTTCTAATAAAAAATTTATAGACACTAGTTAAACATTAATAATATTCAATATATTAAAATACTGACAATGATTTATACTCCATCATAAAATAGAAAGAAGAGTCAAGTAGCATCCCCATCCCTTTTTCAGCCAATTTCATAAATCTACATCAGAGAAAAGCACATTCCTAGTCCAATTAAATGTGTGTAATGAAATATTTACATGTACTTTATGACTTTGGGTTATTGAATTTTTAAGAGTTAAATCTAAAACTGTGATTGTATTTCCAGTACTATATTTTATTAATTGTGCCTACAAATACGATGTACTTTCAGAAAGATCCTTTCAAAGTTATGATGGAAAAAAAAAGAATGGAGTCTGCAGGAAAAAGCAAAATAAGGAATATACAGTCCCTGGAATTCAGAGATGTCATTTGTACACCATGATTATGACAGGGTGATTAATTATGATTAACTCAAAATTAATCTTCTTAGTATTGCCAGAAGGTTGAGGGTGTGATCCTTCCCTTCTGCTCTACCCTGGTGAGGCCACACATGGAGTGTGCTGGACTCCCCAGTACAAACATGGACGTACTGGAGGGAGTCCAGCGAGTGCCCATGCAGATGCTGAATGGTCTGGAGCATTTTTCCTATGGGGAAACTTGAGAGAGCTGGGACTGTTTAGCCTGGAGAATAGAAGGCCTGGAGAAGAGATCAGGGGGATTTATCAATGTGTGTAAGTCCCTGAACAGAGGGTACACAGAGAACAGAGCCAGATTCATTTCAGTGGTACCCAGTGAAAGGACTGGAGGCAATGGGCACAAACTGAGAGGTGAGAGGTTCTCTTTGAACAAAGAGAAACAGGTCTTCACTGTGAGAGTAGCCAAGCACTGACACAGGTTGCCTAGGGAGGGTGGAGTCTCTAATTTGGAGACATCTAAAAAAATCTGAACATAGTTCCAGATAAAGTTCCACCTATCTCTGGGTGGCCTTGCTTGGGTAGAGAGCTTGGGCCAGATGACCTCCTTCCAACCTGTCACTTCCAACCTCAACCATCCTATGACTCCTTGAAAGGGACAGGAGATGAATCATTCACTCCTGTGTTCCCAAACACCTAAATTAAATGTGTTTTCTCTGTTCTCCTTGCAGCCATGTGCTAATCTCCAGTGATTTTTCTGCGTAATTGTTGTCTGGCAATTGGTTTAGACAATTATCACGTGTTCATGCAGTTACAGGTTTTCAGGTGGTAATTGTTATTGCCTTTGTCCTCCACATCAAACCCATTTGCAGGGAGATTCTTCAAGATAGCAGGGATAACAAAGAGCTCACTGGTCTAGCACATCTTTTTCCAAGTGACAGTTTATAAGGAACTTCCTTAATTTTAATATTTCCTATCTGGGAGTATTCAGTCCTACAGACAATGTTGTCTTTTAACATTTTCAAAATTTCTTAGAAAAAGGTAATTATTTTACCACATCTATTTCCATTTAGTAGATCCACAAAGGATAGTCAATGGACATTCTACAATGGCCAACTACACAGCCCAGGCTTCCACCAGATGAATTCAAGAAGCAGCTGGTAACACTTATACAGACCAGCTGCCCAGCAAGGGTTTGAAGGACGCCCTGAGGATTGCTGAGATTGGTGTGTTAGTCATAGGCAGTAGCATATATCATCAATTGTGGGTTCAGTTCGTGGTTCTTGAGGTGAATCTTACTCTGATTTTTACAGAGGAGCATGTAGTGCACTTGGGTGTTAAGTTAGTTTAGCAACATCAACTGATTTCTGTTGGAATCATGTGGTGCTGAGTCCCCTCTTTCCAACAGAGGAACAATGAAGTCAGCTTTAGCAATTGTGCAGTGGCCCTCTGTAGATCTCCCAGGAGTGCTGTGGGCTGGCAAAATCCAGCAGGTCAGGACAACAGGAGTGGGATCTAGGTGAGAATGCTCAAGGATGTGCAGTGGAGCAGCAGAGAGACTCAGGGACATAGATTCCTTAGAGGTCAGAAGGTTTTCCTTCTTCCCCCAGTATAATTGTTTGTTTTTCCTGGTAAAGAGTGATTTCTGAAGTGAAAATTCACCTCAAAAGCATTATGAATCTCAAAGAGTTATGAATCTTTTCTCAATGGGTGCTTGTATAACTGGTACTTATAAGTCCTTTTAGGGGGGATGAAGCATGCACAGTGCAGATGAGATCTCCAGTGATGTTTTAAGCAAACATCCTTTAAATCTGAGAGATAGATAGATAGATAGATAGATAGATAGATAGATAGATAGATAGATAGATAGATAGATAGATAGACACACAGAGATTGTATTTATATATATAAAATGAGTATATAGAAAATATGAATAGAAATTATACAGTATATAGATTTTAAAATATGCATATTTTAGCAACTTGTCATTTGCCCAAAGCAGTGGCTTTTCATGGGCACAGCACAGATTTTGCTAAATTGTAGTTCCTTATTGCTATGTGCAAACATAAAGAACATGTAAAATGTTATTTCAAGCTCTTGCAGAGTTATTGACTCTTTTCCCCAGTTCTTCTCAGAAACAGCTGAACTGGCTGTTCAAAATCTTAGAACCAAAACAAAAACATAACCACCTAGAGTAAAGAAAGAAAATATACTCCAATTGGTTGTGTTTGGCAAAATATAAGCCACTGAAAGCAAGAACTTCATGGCAAAACATCAGACTGCTAGAATTATCAGGATCTCCTATCATCATTTACTGATGATTTAGTAGAGTTAAAGTGGAAATTGGTGTTGACTGTATTGAAATCACATTATTGTTTCATTTTGCATTTATAAGAAACATCTGGTAATGCTGGAACTTCTTCCTACTTTAGGTCTCCTAAATCTCATACCTCATCCCTGAAGTTTCTGAGACACT
Organism: Cettia cetti; assembly: GCA_013401135.1. Classification (NCBI taxonomy): domain Eukaryota; kingdom Metazoa; phylum Chordata; class Aves; order Passeriformes; family Sylviidae; genus Cettia; species Cettia cetti. The sequence goes on from VZUI01021496.1 coordinate 72,828, forward strand.
CATACTAGTTGGCAACTTTCATTCTTACAACAGAACTCTTGCCCATGCTGAAGTCAACATAAATTTACTAAGAAATTAAAGGCATACAATAGGCATTAGAAAATTTGCAGTATTTTCTGTGGCATTTATTTTTACTTTAAGACCTTGCATGATAAGCAATGTGTAGTAGTTATTGCTAAGAAAAAAATTTAAAGAAAATAGAGAATTTCGGAAAAGTACCTCTTTAGGGAAAAATTAAAAACTTACATAGGGGCTGAAAAGTTAATTGTGAAAGGATTTATGACTTGATGTGGAGCTGGAGGTGCTTTTAACAAAACTGTGCTGAAGGGATTTGCTGGGCTTGGTTCAGAGACCAACACTTCACAGCATTAAGACTGTATTAATTCACACACTTGCATTTGATTCTGTATTTCTGCTTTCAGATTGTTGACATTTTGATTCTAATTATTTTGCTTCCCAGATTATTTAGGTATCTGTTAAATATACATCAGTGGTTAGTTCTCCAGTGACGGATTGTTTTGGCTGCCCTGTAGCTAGCAGGGATGCTATATCACTTTAAAATGCTATGAGAAGTGTCTATTTTTCTAATGAGTTTTATGGCAATCACTTTTGTTTCCACCCAAATGTATCTGTCTGTCCTAAAAGAGTCATGGTGTAATTTAGTTTGATGGTTATCTTCTGCTAATAAAAATCTTTTCCTCGTGTCTTTAGCTGAAGGTGCACTAGCGCAGTCGCAGCTTGCCAGGACTCGGCTGGATTTGAATCCAGAAAGGCAAAGACTGAGCAATGGAAATGAACTGTCAGCAGCTTTTGAATCCAAAGTGCTGAATGTTGCCGTGAGCCCAGAATAATAAACTGTGTTTCAAGATGTAGACCCTGTGGATGAAATGTATGTTCAATAAATGGTTCTGAGAACAGTATTATGAATAAGCTCCACAAGCTTCTTGATCCAGTTTGGTGGCAGAACACACAGCATTGTTTGGAAATTACAGAACTGTTTCAGTGAGGGTATACGGGAGAGTGATGTTTATATTAGTTTGCAGGTTTACTTTTCTTTTGGGGAGAAGAGTTTACTTTAAAAAAAAGTATATAAGAAGTATGCATGTATAGGAAAAGGCGTTTGTTTAATTCTTAAGTTATTCTTCATATATTTACTTTTGTACAGTTTTTAGTTCTTTAAATGTCTATGCTGATTTCTTCAAGATACATATCACTTCAGGTGTTGATTAGTTTGAACTTTCTTTCCTGAAAATGAGTATTTTAACTGTGCCTTGTAAGTTGACTTAAAAAAAAACCCAAAACAACCATGTTAATACCAAGCAGCAGTTTGACTTTTATTCCTAGATTCAAGTAGCTAAAGGATCTGAGGATGATTCATAAATGCAGAACTGGCTAAACAATAAAAAACAGTGCATATAAAATGTACGTAACTGTAAAATTTAACATTTAGTCATAAAAACTAAAGTCTACAGGCACGGGAGAAGCCCTTTTACTGCATGCAGGGCTTTTAAAGGGGTTTGTGGAATAGACAAAGATTATATTCATTTTGGTAAACATGCTGAGGAAAGACCATATTGTATTCTACAGCAAAAAAAAATCTATTAGAAACTGTTTATTGTCTTCCCTGTTATTTCTCAGAGAGGACAACAAGGACGAGGCAGTCTGGGACTTGGAATTCATACACAATCCCACAGTTCTCTGGCAGGTCTCTGGACTTATGTAGTGGTCAAAAAAAGCTGCACCTTATGATCCAGTAATTGGATTGTGTGTCACAAAAAAAAAAACAAAAAAACCCCAAGTAAGTCAAAATATGAAAACCAAGTGAAAACAAAACTCCAGGCAAGGAAAGACAAATTTAGGCAGAGTAAGTCTTGCAAGCCTCTGCTCTGAGACACTGTAATCTTGGTTCATATCCAGCAATGGCAACACTGGCTGCCAGAGACCATGACTTATGTCAACCAGAGCTGTGTGCTGGCTGGTTTTGCTTTGCCTTGCCTGTCTTTCCCTCTATGGAGTGGCTGAAGGAAACAAGAGAAGACAAAGTAATTCATATTCTGCAACCGTTTCCTCTCTAAATGAATGTGGGTTTTATCTCTGCCTGGCAATGATAGGCTCAACTGCAGATTTGATGGGAGAAGCTAACAAGCAATTTACTTAAATGGGTACATATTCAAGGCCCAATTTGTTTCTGACTGATGGCAGTAGCAGTCTACCACTGGCTTCAAAGAAAACTAGATGAGTATTGCTCAGTGACAGTAATATTGCATCTCTTTCTGTATGTTGCAATTAAAGTCTTAGAAGTATCTCTATAAATGCTTAACAGCATAATGTAGCTTTTGTCTTTGCAGAAGATTTTGCCTTAAAATAAATTGGAAACTGTTTTCCACTTTATGTATAGGAAAAAACCCTACTACTTTGATCATACATCCTTAGAACTTCTCTGTATGTCTTTTGTCAAATTCTGTGGTGTTTAAATACTTTTAATACTTCCACATCATCAATACTACGTTCAATACCTGTCCCAGTGAAGGCATTTCCTCTTGCTCTTCCTCTCTCTCCTCAGAGGGTTCCCTCAGCCCATCTGGACTTTTTTCAATCCTGAAAGCTCTGCCTTTGTGAGATGTGACTGCTATATGCACCGAGTCACCATCCTGTCTATACAACTGGCTGCCAAAGTCCTTCCTGTGCTTTTGAGAAGACAAATCAAATTCTGTGCAAAACCACTCCCAGAATGTTAAAAACTATGGCTGCTTGTGTCCACAAGGCTTTCCTATGTGTGTGTGTAGGACTGGGCTTGCTGGCAGTGCACCCCACAGCTCTGAGCCCTCTGCACAGAAGCAGTGCTGCAGTCCTGACCTGACATTTCCTCAGCTGATGTTATCATAAAATGTTTATTTTCCCAGGATGATGCATAATTTTGTCAATGTATAGAGGTGATAAATACTTTAGATAAAATACACTAGAGGACATTTTCTTAATACCTCATGGTATGTTTATGATGCATAAACATCTTTTAGAGAGAAAGAATGGCTGAAAGAGCACCAGAGCATTGCAGAGATATGCAGGAATGTTGGGTTGGTGTCAGAAAAGAAGTAGAGGGAGTTATGAAAGACAATGGATATTGTAGTTGACACCCTATTTTCATGCTTCTTGTTAGCATTTCTGGAACAGTACTAGTGTGATACATCTGAGATCATGTCCCTCTGTGGAGAGAAGATGTACAGCAATAGCTCCAGAACTTCTCCATAAAGAAATTAGATAAAATTACTGAAAACAGTTTGCCCCAAACACATCTAGTACCCCAGGGCCTCCTCCCAGTAGTACTGCTCTTAATAGTCCCTCATTTGTTTGGACAGGACATCTCTTCACAGATCAGAATGTCAATCTTGCCCTTTAGAAATTCTCTACCACTTTCAGCACTTGTGGATTTTGGAGCCTTGTAAGAAACAAGGTGGTCAGCTTCTCAAATTGGTTTGAATGCAGATTTTGAAAGTGATGTATAGATGATGTGCCTCAATGCAGTTTGCTGGAATCCCCTGACACCACACATCTTCACTTTACCATGAAATAAGCACTAAACAGTTCAAACTGACTTATATGGGTGGAAGATATCTGCGACAGCATGCTGGGCCCAGGGTAAAGGAAGGCAGAAGTGGGGCTCACATTATCTCAGCTCTGATTTAAGGAACAGATGCTAAAACATGTTGTTCATGGACAGTGAAGATGGGCTTTTTCCCACTGATATTTTACAGTGTTTTCACTGCTAGTTTTGCTCAGTTCTTTAAACACCTGATATGAGGAAACAGGTAGTTCACATAAAGTATATTGAACCTTGTTAATTAGATGAAGTACATTGAGAGGATTGGTTTATTCAACATGTTAAATAACTACTTAAGTGCAAAGCTCTCTGTTTTCTGACATGAGGACCTGTGTTGATTGCTTGCTGATTTTTTAATTCTTGAGTGAAACCTTTTGGCAAAGACATAGCCTCTTCTCTGCTTTCCTGTTTTTCACAGTTAAGCAGACAGCAATGCACACTTAACAACAACACAGAACTTTTTTAGGCTTAGAGGCATGTGCAAGAAACAGCCTTAGAAAAATATTTCAAGATGTGCTAATCATTTGCAAGAAGTAAATATATTATGACAGAGTTTCAAATTAATTTTAATCTATATTTCCCCATTAGAGTGGACATATGTCAAATTTTCATATAAAAATAATTGATTATATATAATTGTAATAGCAGATAGCTGTTGTCCTTGATGCTTCTATAGCACTGATCTCTTTCAGGCTGACAATCTGTGAGAGGGTGGAGCTACATGCAATCAAAGCATGACTGCCCCTGAGGGGTAAGGACTCCACAATGGAGCACCTCCATTGGGCCTCTGCAAGGTAGCACCACCAGCACCAAAGCTGCCTCTGGCAGGATTTCTTCACATGAATTGGTCCTGCAGGACTGGACCTCTGCACTTCTTCCATCGACTACTAATATATGCAAACACTGAATCAAATTCCAGCTCAGTCTGCTAGGGATGACTTCTTACTCTCCGATACAAAGAGTGAATAATGGCTTTTTGCCCTCTCTCCTTTTTACTTGAGAAAAAGTAATTCCTGACACAAACCCACATTTACGTGATGCCATCATTCAGCCCTACCAGTTTTGTACTATTCCTCTTTAAAAATGGAAAAACTGACTGACTTTGGTATAATAGTGTCTCTGTTGCTAGAAGGAAGGATGTGACAGCATCCTGATATATGGCAACTCCAAAATGCTGAAAATCTACTGTCTTCTTTTAGTTTTGGGAAGAACATCTCTTTATCAGCCAGTTGGTATAAGAGACAGTTCAGCACAGCAAAAAGGAAATACTAGGAATTCAGCAACAATTTTGAAACTAAGCACCCAACTACATTATGACACAGAGACCAGCAAAAAGTGTTTGGTACTTCTCATCTCACATTTGTTGGCTTTGCAGCATTCTGCCCGTCCATATGTGTGATGCAGTGCTGTCCCGAGGGAGACGCAGTGATTACCACAGAGTCGAAGCAGGAAAAGAGGAAGTTTAATTTTTTCTACAGCTTATATAGATTTCTAAAAAGGAGACCAGATTGGAAGACTGAGGTTCAACCTCTTCAACTCCACTGGTCTTAGAAAGTGTCCATCAATTGTCCTTTCACAGAAAGGTATGTAAAAACATGATAAAAAGTTCTGTAAACATTACTTTATTTACATGAAATTTCTGACTCCAAGGCTGAAGGCTGGGAAACAAGGCGACACATATGTTTCAGAAAAAAATCACTCTGAAATGAAAACAAGAGTGAAGAGAAGTTGCAAACAAGAATAAATAAGAATCAGGACAATGACACCTTAAGGCTCTCTGTTACTAGAACAGATTTCAGTAAGTGCCTTGGAATGATGTTGCTGTTTGCCTAGACTTTCTAAGACAGGTTATTCAAGGGCACAAACAGCCCTTGCCAGGACTAAGCTCTGCACTGTGTGGCTCTCAACCAGCTGTGGAGCTGGAGGGGTCTGTTCTCTTCCTGGCTGAGGTCCTTCATCACCCCACACAGTAAACTTGGGCCTCTTCGTTCTCTGTATGTCAACTTCTAGTCATGTTCCACTCCTAAACAAAGCACTTGCATCAAAATAGGAGACAACTGTAACATTATTGCATTATATTAATGCATAAAGCACCATGGTTGCATCAAACCACACGGGAAAGAATCTTTTGGGAGCATTCTGGGTGTGTAAGTTGAAGCCTGTTGACTTTCTTGCTGGCAAAACTACGCTTGTAGTGTGGTTTTTATTCCTGGCAGGTGCTTTTGGAGCTAAGTCTTTAAATCTGGCAGTGCAAACAGCTGCAGCCTGTGGTGGCCCTTTTGTAATATTTTTTTTGCTTTCCTCTCTTTCCATGGACAAATCTCAAAACTATATGTCTTTTTCCTTATTGCTGACATCATGATGCATCCTTCCAAGAATAATAAAAGCAGGCAGGGAACACAGTATCTGGGCTTTCAGCTAAATATTTTGTAAATACCACATGAGTATTTTAGGATTAATGACCTGTGTGCATTTGACAGTCAGGGGCATTGTCTAATTCTCTGTCTTTTCACTTTTGCTTCTGTGTTAAATGGTATCAGCATTCCTTATATACAGAGGAATATTATTAATATAACTGGTTCCTCTGTTATTGCTGTTTTCCCAGGTCCATCCGGCTACCTCAGGTGATTAGTGCATTCCACATGTTTCATGAACTCTAAATGTGTATTTAAGCCATTAAAATAATGTACTTTTTTTTCATTTTAAGGTTTTTGGTTTAAACCTGGTTGATAAATTAGCAGTGAACAGATCAGGAAAATTATTATTTTCTTCAGTCTAAGCAAATTTTAAGGTCACCACTGACAATTGGGCCGACATAATTGTTTAATAGACTTTTGAGAAGAAGGATGTGGGTGCAGAGGGAAAAAGCTTCACTGCCTGGATTAATGAAACTGCCACGCATTCAGTGCACGTTTATATGCTGCAAATGGAGTAACACTTGTGGAAGGCAAGAAGGTTGTTCAGAATGTTTGTATTTTCAAACATAGCATACAGCAATTAAGAGGGTGAAGAGCTTGCTAAATACTGAAGTCATCTGATCACATGTACAAATTAAGTCAAAGGAAATGGAAAAACTTAGAAAAAAATACTTGGAGAGATAATAAAAGAAACCATTTAGGAAACATCTCCTAACAATTATAATCTCATTCATCATTGTTACTTGGGCAAAAACAACCTATGCAACAAGACTGTTAGAGGTGAACAACAGGCAAATTGGAAAAAAAAAGACAATAGAAAATTTGATATAGCTTGGAAGAGTAAAGGCAGGGGTGGGGGGCTTAACAACTATCAGGAGAGATTCACAGAGGGAGTTCTTTGCCATACCAAGAAGTTCAAAACTTTGAATGTGTGCTGAGATTTAAGAATAGGCAAACATTTTCTTGAAAACATATCTTGTTCTTTTTTGCTGATTTTGATATGCCAAGAAAGGTAAATATGATATTTCTTTCTTTTTCTAAGAGGAACAGAAAAGGACTGCTCATATGGACTTAACTTTCAGTCACTACAGTGAGAAATGCAACAAATCTACAACTCTGTTTTTGGGATATCTTGGTATACATACAGGTGCAGATGCAGAGATGAAAAATTCAAACACTATGCAAACCTTGGCTTGTGTATGTTGATGTGGGGTCTTTTAATCAGTGCAAATGCAGAGCTGCAGAGAGTTGTGCATGCAGGTTTTGGATGTCACAGCTGTCTGCAGGTAAAGAATTGTACATTGAAATAGCTACACTGGTGTCTGCATGTATGTGAAGCACTGCTCCTGAATGCAGAAGACTGTGCTAAGGAGACTTCATCTGTACTGATCCAAGACTATTTGGTAATGAATTTGCATTGAACAGAATGGCACAAAGCATAGATGGTATTGGACTGATCTACTGCAATATGCTGATTTTGAAAAAAAAAAATCACTCCAAACCTTTCTTTTAGTTCATTAAAAGAATTTACATCAGCAGTCATAGCAACTGCCTGGTTTAGGTAGCAACAAAGTATGAAAAGAGAATAATCCATCTTAGAGGGCTTCAGGGAAAGGGAAGAATCAGAAATGGAGGCTAATATCTGGAAAAAGAATAAATAGCCACTCAGACAATACACCCAGACCATTTAAATTATATATATATTTATTTGTATAATTTCTCACATTTTTTGCTCATTGACGTAGCTTGTACAAATATAGCTTTGGGCATTTTATTTCCCTATATGTGGTAACACTGAAAAATTACTCAAAAAGAAAGCACTTCAAAGATTTATTATTATTTTCCATTATAATGATGTTGGGATATCTGTTATACTAGGTATTGATGCAGAAGATAATGGTGTTTGTTTTAAAGCAATGACAAACTGGTATTGTGAAGATACAGATCCTTAATTCCAGATAGTATAATATGTGGAATCCCTACTAAACAAAGTAGTAGGGATGACAGAAAAAAATGTATCTCTCATACAGAAGTCCAAGATAAATGTGTGAGAATCAGTGCAGTCTTCCTGTGTTTTGACAAAAATGTGCAACTTTGCAAAGGCAAGAAATTTGTCCTGACCAGAAGCAGGGAAACCACAAGGTGAGGAGAACCATTTGTCAGACAGAAATTGTGAGGTATGTTTGCATATAAACATTTAATTAAAATTGCTGCTCTTACCCTACTGCTGGTGAAAGCCATAAGGGTGACAAATTAGCTCACTTGCTACTCAAACAGTATGGGTGCTAACTGCTAGAGATTGTGAAGCAGTATTAAAGTCTGGAAGAAATCTGGTTTATGATCTTGCATAGGGATCCATGTAAATGATCCCATTTTTTAACGCAGCTGTCCCAGTTCTCAGAAATACTGTGATGATAAAGCCAGCTAGGCTTGCAGTTACCCATGTGCTTACAGATTTGACTCTAACTTGCAGTGATAATATAAGCATCAGTCCTGGTTAGCTCTGTAGCAAGTTTTGTGCTGGCAAATGCCTGTTCAGCTCATAGTTTCAGCTGGGCTTGGCAGGAGAAAGGAATGTCTCTGCAAGACACACACCAGAGCTCTCTCCCTTGCCATGCTGACCTGAGGGTCTCATGGGGCTCTCCAGAAAAAAACATTGGCCAAGGTGGGCAAGGACAGGATGGCCAAAGGAGGCAAACATCTCTAACCTACTGCTGCTGTTGCTCAGGGGAGAGGAGACTCTGCTCCCCAGCACAGAGAACTGCCACTGCACTCTTTGGGGTGTTATTACATACAGTTTCACAAAGTGGGAGCCAAAGAGGAACCTTGGTCCTGTCAGAAGTTACAGAACAAATCAGCACAGAAGATGGGAAGACATTTATTCCTCAATAGGAGTCTATTGATTTTTTAACTGCTGGGCACATTTGGCTGCTGAAAGAGTCATAGGGCTCAAATGAGCTAGAAGAAAGAATAATTCATAGCACACTTCAAAGATGAGTAATTTTGGCTATGCATCTTACCACCCCTATGATTTCTTTTCTCAATTATTTTAATGGAAGATGGTGAGAAGTTATGTAGAGAATAAGAAATGGGATTTTGTCTTAAGCAGTGGGACATGGATTGTGAAGGAGTACAGAAAAATAACTCCTGATCATTCACTGAAACAAGGATGTCAGTGTGTTGGATGTGTGGCCAAACACAGACATTTTGACTTACTTGGGTGTCTCACCTAGTTTTCAGCTGCCACTCCAGGGTGAAGCACAACTCCCATGGGTCCCCTGTCTTCTCTTCTGGCCTTGTTTATCGTCTCAGAAATGTATGGAAATGAAAATAAAGCTGCTTTCAAGAAATGGTGCTCTGTTACAGTGCAGGCTGTTTCAGATCTGTAAACCAGTCGGGTTTGGTATTGCAATGTAGTTAGTTCTCATTATTAGTTATGTCTGCACCTTCTGTGCTTTGGGATTTAAGTGATCACTTGAGCTCACTTGAACTTTCATGAACAATATTGTGTGCAAAATTCAAATGGCTAGAAAAAACACTTCCTTGCTTTTAGTTCATCATTAGTCATGTTTGTGGGTCAGACTGATCTTGGAAATGGATTGGTGCAGCTGGTCTGGGAAAGAAGGAATGATTTAACTAACAGAGGTAGTGATTATATCATCTGGAGGAAAGAGGCTTTCTTTCTCCAGAAACTATTAATTTAAGTTTTAAGTTAATCTCTTTCTAAGAGGCCTAATACTTTTGGGGAACTGTCTAACTAGAGGAACTGAGATAGAAATGGGACATCTTCTCCTTTTCTATCAAATTTATGCCTAGAGAATTATGCATAAATGGCAAACAGTTCAATTTCAGTAATTGAGCAACTCATAGCTCATATTGAGGAGTTATCCTCTGACCCTCCAGAGGTCAAAATCAATGTGACTCTTGGGAGCCCAAGAGCTGAGAAGGGCTTCTCAGTCACATTGTTAGGAAAACATCCTAGCCACAGAGAAGTGATTTTTGTCTTATAATTTAAGAGTAAACTGTCACCAAAACTGTGGACAGATATTTTTGAGTCCTTTGACAGGCTGTAGATACTGTTATTAAATAAAGCACTCTTAAAAAAATTAATTTTGGAGAATATGGCAAGATTTTTAAAACTTCATAGTTTTCAGAAGTCAGTGACAATGTGTAGTTTCATCTGAATTTGGATCAGGATTTTACTGTGTCGAGATTATGTTATTAAAAATGTAATTTCTGCACCTCAAGGATATGTCTCTGCCAGATGATAGACTTGCCCCACGTTGTGCTGGAGACCAGCAGAGCTTAGTTTTTCTGGTCTGGAGTCTTCCCCAAATGCAGCTCAGCACCAATTCATCCTGCTGGGGTCTGTTACCAAAAATTGCTCCACCAGTTCCTACTGCCAGGAAGGAGAAAATGTAGGTCACCATCTTCCTCTTTTATCTGTGGAATGCAGAGTCGCTCACTTCTGCTGATGTGAGTGTAATGCCTACTTAATTATAGAATCATATGTCTAGTCTAGTCTCATATCCTAGTTTTCTTTAATTAACCTAGAATTTATAATGTAAGGAAAGCATTCTGAAACTGTAAACTGGATTCAATCCACAGTGAAGTGCCTTTTCCCAGGAAAACCAAGAATCACCCAGAAAAAAATACAAATATCATTAATTCTGAATACTTACTGCTCATGTATGTTGTGGTACTTCAGTTTTTCAGCTTCTGTCATGTCTCTTTGCAGGTGGACATCACTTTCCTATCAAAATCTATATTGATCTCTAGAGTAAATGCTCTGCTGTGTTAGTTGCCTATTTAAAATGTTTGCGGTCTTGTATTTCTTCTTTTAGGTATTCTTGTGTGAAGTATCTGTCTGGCATTATATGTGTAAAAATATGAGAAAACTAAAACCTGTGATTTTTAGACTTTTGGCAGTGTTTTGGCTTGGAGTGAGAACATAATGCAATGGAGTGAGATTACCGATTTGAGATGTACAAAACTAGGACTTATGTGCAATTGGTTATGAATGTAGGTGTAGAGAGGATAAATATATATCTTATGGCACTGAACTGCTTCTGTAGGCAGACTTCCAAAGGGGAAATTTTGTGAAAGATTGTTCCTGGTAAGATGTGATTAGGGCAGGTATACACAGGGCTGGAAGGGGTGCACAGACTCTGCTACCCTGTGAGTTTGCTGATATCCTGTCACTGTGCTCCTCTTTTGGGTCTTGGATGCTGGCAGAAAGCTCCCTTAGCTGTCTCATCAACACTTGTCCAAATAATGCATTTTCACCTGTAGAGGTATCATTTCAGCAGCATCATAGACATTTGTTGGAACAGTGTCATATACTTCCTTTAAGTCTCTGAGAGTAATGAGTACAGATGAATTGATGAGTACAAAGAATTACTTTATGTAGTCTTAGCATTCAGACCAGATAAACCTCATAAGTTTTGGAAGTGCTGCTTCATTCTGTCACAGATCCACATTTGTGTGAAATGTGTGCCTGGATCTCACTTGAAATCAGGAGGAATTTGGAATCCAGCCATCACTTCAGCTATTTTCTCCATATCTCCGTATGTTTGGCATAGTGATACAGGCTTCAAACTCTCCTTCTACGTTTCTGTCTCCGAAAATTACCACTCCAAGAAAGCTGCCATATCTTCCCTAATTGTGAAGGATCACAATGGAGGAGCAGGTATGAGCTACTGGTGTGATCCACATGTACAGCCTTCTGCTGCAGAAGGTCCTTAGTCAGCAGCTCTGTGAAGCAAAGAATCATAACTGTGTGAACATTGCTTGCAGGCTGAAGGTTATCAGGAGCCAGTGAGGAAGAGAGGGCATGTGTCTATCTCCAAGAGTTCCATGAGAGACTGTGTTGGTGCTACCTTCTGAGGAACAGGCCAGGTCTGGTCACAGATCTCCCAAAGCAAGTGCACTCTAAGCACCACAGATCTGCAGACTTTCCTGGACACACTGATTATGTGAAACAAGGATGACCCTGCTGCCTGAGCAGTGAGAAGGGTGGATGGAGAGAAGGGCAAGTTTATTTCAGAGGAGCTTGTTCAGCTTGGATCACAAATTACAAGAGGAAGTCAGCCTGCCTACAAGCTGATGATCCACCTGAAAGTTTGCTAGCTTAGAGGTCCTCAGGGTAGGATATAGCTCTGAATCAGTTGCAAGCCCAAAGATGATGAAGGAGATGCTGCATTTTCCTGACCAATTGTCTTTATATAGTCTTTGTATAGTCCCACAGCAGACAATCTGCCCCATGGGCCTGCAACCTGAAATAATATTATTTTCCCTTCAGCAGAGCTCTAAAATTAACTCACAATTCATAACAATACTATTGTCTTTCTTATCTTTGCTATTAAATAAGGGTTTTTGCCACTGGAGGCTTATTTTGCCAAAAACCTTTGAAATTAATTGCATCAGTGAACTATAACATAGGTAAAGCTCCATATAAATTATTTGATACAGAATTAAAAAATAACAAGACGGCAAATCTGGAAGAAATCACTCACTCTTGAATTGGATTTGAGAGCCCTCAGGTGACTCAGTTGATTTGCAAGAAAATGTGAATTTTAAAACCGGGCCAACAAAAAGCAGAATACACTCTCAACCTAAATCAAAAGCCATGCCTGAATGTTTAACACACCAAGTTTTAGCATATTCTCAGCTATGACTGATTGACATTTTTGCTGTTCTGTACTGCTCAGGGGTCTCTTTTAATTAATATCAAACATTGTGGAACAGAAGGAAATACATTAAAAAGGAAATTTTTAATTTTCCTCCAGCTGTTATTGCTAGATGTGCCATATTTTTGACTACTGCTTATTAATAGAATTCTACACCAACATTTCAATGCTGCTCTATTACATATCTTAAGATGCAGAAGTGGTCTGGAAATGAGAGTTCAGGTCTGGGCTACTAGATTATTCATCAGTCTCTTCCACAGTGTGACCTTGGGAGGCTGCCTCAATTCCCCTGTCCCTCAGTTAAGCCCAAACCCTCTTGTTTCCTATGGCTGCCATGAGCTTCAATTAATAACTCAGCATTATCTCAGGTCTGCATGTATTTTTTTTTATTTGTGCTGTAGATTCAGCTGCACAACTCTCATCATACAATGTCTAGGAAGACAGGTTTCAGCATCAGAAAGGCAATCTCACCAGTCTCGGCAGGCTTGGAGAGGGCAACAGAAGAGATTGACTTTCATACAAGAGGTCTTCTGTACAGAAAGCCAGAAAAGTGATGAGCATTGCCTGACAGCTGTCCCTGTAGCTGAGCACCCTGCAAGAGCAGGAACCTGACTGCCATGTGGGGACAGATGCTTTTCACTTTGTGAAACTTCAGCAAGACATAATGCAAAATATCCACACTGAAAGGACATACATATGCAAAATGTATCATAGAGTGAGAAGTGTGAAAGAGAAAGGAGAAAGGTAAAGTGTATATTTTCAATTATGGGTAAATAATAAGCAATTTTATGAAATGTGTAGGTGGTGTTCGTGCAATTCTCTGTGCTCTGTGCACCCACAAACATAAGAAAACTTGCTCCTGAAAGCACTGCTGTCCTAAAACAGAATTTGTAAAAGATAGAAAACGAAAATGGGTTTCTGAGATCCAGTACCAAGTTTTGAGGACAGAACCACACAGGAGACTGGAGTCATGGCCAAAATCCAAACACTTCATTATGTTCTGCCATTTCCTAAATAAAAAGCAGTTAAAATGAATGAACTTGTGCTGTTCCACTGCAATGTAGCCATTAAGCTTCTCTTTGCATATTAGGGAACTATTTGGCAAATGGAATATTTGAGCTAGTTGTGCAAAAAGACACCACAAGACCATACGCAGGCCCTGAATGTCCAGTGTGACACTTGGGAAAATCTGTGTCTGTAAAAATTGAGTTCTGGTGAGTTTATGAAAGTTTTGTATCTATAAATACTGTAAGCCAGATTTATACTTGAGAGTACATTATCTGTATTACACTATTAATATAATAAAAAAGAATTCATGGTGTGACCACTAGTAGAGTTGCCCCCAAAATTGGAATAAAAACATGAGTAGAGTTTTTCTCTAACATCTAGTCTACAGACAGGGGTTTTCTGTTGTTGTTGTTGTTTTTGCACACCAGCATTAGCTGGAAACCTCTCAATGCCCTTGACTGAAAAAATCCAGTGAGCTGAAACATGCAGGCTAAGGAACATAGAATCAGTTCCCTAAGAAGTCACTGTCTCCAGATTTAGGTTGGAAAGATTGACACAAAAAAATGGAGAGTCTTGAATAATCTATATTTCAAGTGCAAGCACTATAGAACAGTGGGCAAGACACAGTGCAGGAAAACAGCAGGGCTTTTAAGATTGCTTGTGTGAGATAACATTAAGGCCATGGAAAAATCCTAGCAGAAAAGAAGGGATGAAGAAGCAATGTGCAAAAACTTTCTCTTAAAGGCCAAGAATCTGGAAAAAATGACAGAACATACGCAGTTTAATCTAAGCAAAGTAAAGGGAAGTTGGACAGGGTCTGAGAAGAGCTGACATGCCCACGAGAGGCCTGAACTAGAGATACCATGAAAGGGGATTTTCAGGGGAAAATTCTCAGGTGAGGATGCACCTGTAAGGATGCACATGAGGATTTTTCAGGCTGATCCTGAAAAATCTTTATATCTTATTTACTGGCAAAACCAGTTTGGAATTGTTTAGATTTTTTAGTCAAAGATCATCCTGGTGGCCCTTCACATAACCCAGTGCCATCCTTTTTGCTCTTTTCCTCTACATCAGGAAGAATTTCTTCACTGAAAAAGCCATCAGGCATTGGAACAAGCTACGCAGGAGGTTGTGGACTCAGCATCACTGGAAGTGTTCAAGAAACAACTGGGTGTGACATTTAGGGCTATGGTTTAATTGATGTCATGGTGTTTCATCAAAGGTTGGACTCAATGATCCTGGAGGTCTTTTCCAGCCTTTATGATTCTATGATTCTTGACCTCACCCATTTCTATTTTTGCAGAGGTTCAGATAAACTCTCATCTTTGTGGCCTACATTCTTCACTTAATGCCTTTTGCTGAAGAGTGAGATTAAATACAAAGAAGTGCAGGAAGGAGAGCTTTGAGTTATGGAGTGGAAGCAATGGGTTATTTTGAGGCAGCAGTGATGAGACCAAGAGACAGATGCCCTAACTCTCCTACCTCCTGCATAAGGCAACAGTCAGGCTCTCCATGGGGAGTGTCCACATTTGCAGCTGGTGGAGTCTTAGAAGAACATTGAAATCCCTGTGTGCTCTGTGTTCACAAATAAGAGATCAGCCAGTGCTGTAATATATAATGTCCAAGGCTCTTTATCATCTTCATTTTTTATTTCTGCTGTACAGCATTATAGGAAATGTATTGGACTGGGATTTTTGTCTTTGAACATTCAAAACTTTATCATTCTGTGCAACCAATCTGTAACAGGTCAGTTGCTCTTTAGTTTTATGATCCTCTCTTAGATGTGAGAGTTTACAGAGTCAAGGAATAATTTAGGTTGGAAAAAAACTTTCAGATCATCCAGTCCATCTGTTAGCAAAAGACAGTTCTTCACATCTCATCTCATTACTGATGCAGAATGGAATTTTCCAGATAATCAGCTCAAATGATCAAATGAAAAGCATTAATTTTTACAACTTTCTCATTCTTTAAAGTGCTTTCTCTGTTTCCTCCTAGGGCTCCTGTGCCTAATGTATAGAGCTCTTGCAGATATTGGTTTATTTGTAGGCTGTATCTATGTTCATTAGAGACAGTGAAAAAACAAGACACTGTGTAGACATTATAACAGCAAAAGGGATAAGTCATATGTAAAAAAAAGGCCCAAGATTCTGCATAGCAGGAGGGAAAAATTTTGAAGATATTGCAGACATATCTAAAAGCAGAAACCACCTAGGCATTTGATACTTCTAAAAGCTTGTAGTACTTTAAAAAAGTATATACCCATTCCTTTGCCACATTCAAAGAGAGATCAGCAAGATGAAGATAGAGGACTTTATCCACTCTTACATTAATCTAATGAAAAAGAACTCTGTGACATCTAGGCTTTGTAAAGCCAAGTTTTAGATCTGTCATTGACATCTGTTCAAAGAGTTGTTGCTGCATTCCAACACAGGAGATTACATGGCACATGGCAGCAGCTGTCCCCCTTCTCAGTGCAATGCAATCAGAAAATGCCCATGGTGATATTTAGTTAGCTATTAAATTTGATTTAATTTTCATAGTGTTGCATCTTTGTGAGCTGGCTGTGCCCAGGGACGTGAAAGAAATTGTGAGCAGAGTTGGAACAGCTCAGCAGGGGAAACTGGAGGAGCCTGTACCTGGTAAGGAATGGACAGGGCCTGGTGTGTGTCTCCCAGTGCTAAGCAGTGAGCAGTCTCATAAAGGATACAGCCATCTTCCTAACCTTGCTGGGCTGTAAGAACATGCTGCAATTTAGATGAATGACTTCAGGAAAACACAAAGTCAGAACCTTAATTTCAGAGCATTGGGAACCAGGGCTCAGGAGGAGTGGAAAGAGCCCATCCGAGATGCAGAAGTCAGCACAGGAGAGCTGGAGGCTGAAATCCTGGTGACGTTGGTGTGGACAGCAGGACACCTGTAAATTCAGTGGGAGACAGTTTCAGCCCAGGCAAGGAACAAGGATGGTGAGTCCAGCAAGTGTGGAGCTGCCAGCAGGGCTGGGCAGTGTCAGTTGGGCAGGAGGAGAGCTGTGCTGCTGCAGCTTGGCACCCTGTGCTCTATCCTCGACAGCTGGATGTGCAGCATCCTGCCATATATCTATCTCTAAATTAATTCAATTAAATGGGCCTAATGATACACAAATTGGCATATGGCTCTATTTCTGTTTCTGTTCTCAGTCCAAGTAAAACATGTTATTACATTTCAGGGAAGGTTTTGACTTTAACCTCTAGAAATCAGAATTGTAATGATTTCCAGCTCTTGTAGCCTTGTCTTTCTCAAGAGCTGTGCAGGAAGGTTTTCTGTGCCATCAGGTTTAAGAAAAAGTACATGCAGGAATTGAGCAGCAGTGTTTGCACAGGAGACCTCTCGATGTTTGGTGACACAAGGAGGGTGAAAAGTGCAGCAAACACCTGTCATGGTGAACACATCTTCTGCTTCCTAAATTTCAGAACTCCTACTTAGAAATGAAGACATTTTTAGGAGTTTATTCTACATATGACCCCAGTGTAGGAGCAAGATCTTGCCTCCTCCCTGAGACCAGGAAAATTCTGTTGTTTTGCCATGATAAGTATGTATTATCTGTGTTAGATGAAAGTCCAGCACTCAGCCTAGTAGGAAGGATATGATTTCTGACATTCCCATATATGAGGTGACATCCTTCTGCCTTCCAAAAACTATTTCTGTAAGCCTGGTGGAAGCCTTGTTTAGCTGGAGTGGAGATTGTAAATATTGTGTAAGGAAAAATTATGCTTAACTGAAAAACAGTGGAAGTGAAGAGTGAAAGTTTAAAAAATCCCATATATACTTGCATCATCCTACTCTAATTTATCTAATATGTGTCTGCTAAAGCTGTCCTTCTCAGCTGTCAGCCTAAACTCATCTCCATGAATAATAATTTCCTCTGAGCACTCTGTTATATTCAACTTTTTTCCCTTTCACCAGTGCAGCACAGTTTTTCTCTGTGGATGCCTCCTATTCTATGGAGGCATCCGTAGAATATTCTTTGTAAGTAAAGATATTGTGGTCCTGCTCTTCAGTTCCCTATCTGCTGTAACTGCTTTTTGTCCATTTTGACGGAGAAAGACCTTCGAACTCCAGGTCACAAAGTTGCTTGTGCCTCAGTTAGTTTTCCATAACACCAAAGAAAAACCCATTTTAAATGACAGAGGAGATGTTTTTATGTCTATGCTCAGATATATGTCTGTATCTAAATAGAACAAATCTTTCTCCCCCAAAAAAATGTATTTTATCTTCTTTTGGACATAAGCCACTTGGGGAAGAAAGTGCTTTTGTGACACAGACCAGAGAGTGTTACTGATGGAAGATAAATCCTAAATAATAGATTAATAATACAAAAAATGGGAGATGAAACTGTGATACCTGAAAAAGCCTTTTTTTTCACCCAATGAATGTTTTTCCTTCAATACACACTAGTTATTTCTTTCAGATAAAACCAGGAAAATTGATTTGAAGTTAAATACTGAAACCAGAATACTTTTCCTTACAGAGTACCCATAAACTAATTTGGAATGTAAAATTTTACAATTATATAGTTCTATAGCAATATATGTTAAAATTTCTAATGAAAATTGTTTAAATCTAAATTGTGAATGTACCTGGAAATATTTTCTTTTCTACAAGAAAAGATGCTAAATATAAATATGATAGAAACTCTGCCTTCTTCCTCTTATAATTAGAAAAACAAGACATCATTCTTGATGAATCTCTCTTGATGATTTTTGAACAGTCTTTGGAATCTGGAGAGCTGATTGAAAGCTGCCAGACATTGCCCCCATTTTCAAGAAGGGCAAGGAGGAGCCCAGAAACTACAGGCCTGTCAGTCTCACTTCAGTGCCTGGCAAAGTTAAGGAAAATATTATTCAGAGAGGTATTGAAAAACCCCTGAAAGACAGTGCAGTTGTAGGTCACATC